>APFE030796526.1:0-14021 GCA_000404065.3 Pinus taeda | reverse complement strand
TGAAAAGTCAAAACAAATTTTCTCCTTTCATTTAAAGCATTTGTCTTCATCATGAAAAATATAAAAAATAAAAAATTATTCTTGTTGCCAGATTCAGTTGTTTTCATGTTATAGCTTTTACGCTGAGATCTGAAGTTTCAAATTGAGATACGAATATGATATCTAGCTGATGACAAATGATTGTTGTTCACGTTTCACGTTTCTATATCATTTAACAAGTAATCATCTTAATAATGATCTCTCAAGATCTACTAATTAGTCAAATCATTTTAGTGCTTATCCTAATCGTGTCTCGTGTCTCCCAACCAACTGGTCGACAGTTGGTCTTCATCTCATCTCTCAGGGTCTACCCCCCTTAGCCGCGGGAGACAGGCTTAAACGGAGGGATCGGGGATCAGAGTGACAACCCCCGGTCTGAGCGTTGCCGTGCCAATCCGCGCGACAACAGGAGGCTTGAGGGGCACTTGGAGAACACACTGAGGGAGACTAGTCAGTTCAATTTCTGGAGCGGATTTGCTGAGAAATTGAACCAGTGCTCTGGAGAGAAGTCAAGAGGCAGCAAGTACAAAACAGAGAGACGAGAGATCAATGCAAAAGAGGCAGACGCAGAGCCAGAGGAAGCCACGCATAGGCAGCAGAGACTGCGCAGAGCCAGAAGGGCCTGCGTCATCCACACAGAAGTGACGCAGAAGCCCAGAGAGGCCGCGTAGAGCCTTAGTAGGCTGACACAAAGGGTTTCAAGCTGTAGCAGAGGTCAATGGGGCCTACACTGGGTTTAGGAAAGTGCTGGAAGTTTGTCTATCTGTGGGTAAGCCAGTTTGGCACCCTGTTGTACAAGAAAATTGCTGAATAATAAATCCTCCCTTGTTCCACCGTTTTTCCCACATTGGGTTTGTCTGGGGACATTAGTCCAAGAGTAATTGTGTCAATGTGTGCATATTTTGTTTCTGTATTACGATGTGATATCTGCAGCAGTATTTATTTTAATGTTTGTTGAAGTAATTTCATGAATAACTTATGATGAAATAAGTAGGAAAAGTAAATCAGTTGCTGCAGTGATAGAATTTTCACAGGTATGAGGTATATTAGTATTACAGGTTCGAGCTCTGAAGTTCTCCCACAAATCCGAGGGTGTAACACAGAAAAAACAAACAGAATTTTCCACCAAAAATCGTCCTTTCTTGCACAAGGAAATTTGTTCTTAACTTTCTTCCTTTTATTTTTACCTCAAGTCCAAATCCTTTTTTGTATGCTTGACCGAATTTACTTGCCAAACAGAGGAGCTCAACTTTTTATTTATGCTTGTTTTGTCGTATAGTGAAGAGACACATCTCTTGATCATGGAGCCAACTTGTACGCCAACCTATAATTGTTTTCATTTTCCAGTGATGCCAACACAACAACTTCTTGTAATTAGGTATAGCATATTTTTTAATAATGTGTTATACAGTACATGTATTGAGTAACCATGAGCATTGTATGTTTGATGATGAGATACATTTTTGAGGACAGTTAATCCTTTCTTGGATAATTCTCAACCAGAGGAATGAAACTCTAGTGCTTGCACTCGAAAAAATGTTTTATGGTTTTCGTAGCCAATGTTATTACGTCACATACAGCGAAGTCCAAATTGAGTAGGTGCAAATTGTGTTCCATGCCTTCTTGTCCTTTTAATATTTAAGATTCTTTGCCATATTCAACAAGTCTTGTCTTACTATAAGCAAGTAAGACAAATTAAAGAAGGAACACAGTTTGGAGTCGTTTTTTGAGGTCACAATGCAAGAGGTGGAGAGGGATTCCACTTCATAGAGTTTCATCAATGCATTTGGCATACACATTTAAGACTTCATTTATGCATACATAGGCTTAGGGCTAGGGCTTCAATTATGTATATAGGGCTTCATTCATCTTCAACAATGCTTCATTGTCTTCAATAATGTTAGGCCTCCAATAATGCTAGGGTCATTATTGACATCAATGACAACTTTATCAAACAATCTCCCCCTTTCACATCAATGGTAACTTCTCCATATGGCACTCCCCCTGTCATTGTGCTGCTCCCCGCCATTAAGTTGTTGCTCCTCATGCATCTAAAAATTATAAGAAAATGGTTGTCAACTGTCATATCAAGTTGCAGAAGTTAGTATGCCTTCATTCCAATCCTTTGCATTTCTTCAAGTAATTTGTCAGCTACTCCCCCTGCCTGGATTGACTTTTCTTGCTCTCCTTTTACCAAGACAAATACCACTGCTTCTTAGTGCATTTGTGTGGAAGATATCTCAACATAGCCAACCATAGAGTTCACCTTCTCCTTTGCGCCTTCCATTTTCATGATTAAATAAAGTGCCATTGTTTTGCTGATGAAGTGAACTATTGTCCAGTATTGACAGCAAAAGAAATAGCCCCTAATGTTTCAGTAATATTCAGTCCTTGAGTTGAAGCTAAACTGCCTCAGAACTACATGTATCCAAGAATTAATAGGCCCAATTCTGTTTTGCTCAATTCTCCGCATTCTTTATTTCTATAAGTGACTGACAAGGAACAACTCCTAGCTGCTAGTGTCATAGTTACATTGGAAGCATAATATCTTGGTCTCAATTTTATGCCCCTGGCTTAACTAACCTGTATATTCTATGGATTTTTGCCTTGATTAGATCTACACATGGTACTGGTCATATGAAAAAGAATTTCACATCTTTCTTGGTTGCTATTAACATGGATATCTAAAATTTTCTTGTGTTTAGTTGTTCTGGAATAGACGGGGCGTGTTTTCCTTCAATAAGACACATTGTGCAATATTTTGTGGTCCTATTGACTCAAGCACATCCTCTCCTGCTCTCTTTGGATGTTGATTTTGGGCTACGACTGAGTGCACTTTCTAGGTAGATGTCACTGTCAGATAGAATTTTCCTTGTGCCAAATGGGTTGTTTCTTCTTGTCTTATGTTTGGCATTGACTTCTTGTCAGAGGATTATGCTGAAACTTTAGGACACTTCCAAGGTCCATTTTCTTCTATTGTCACAATGCTTCTCCACATGAAGTGATTTCCTCAATTATTTATGTTTTAACTTCAACTTCTGCTATCTGAATTTTCTATTTTGGAGATCCGTCTTCTGGCCCTGCAGCACTACCCAAATGAGCAAACTTGATCAGCATCTTGAACCTGCTTCTTGAGTTCCTGATTTTTCTTTTTCAAACTGCTTATCTCTTCTAGAGCAGCCAGAAGTTTTGCCTTGAGGTCTACTTCAACTAAACTACTACTTCAGGGTTCTTTTCGTCATCATCCTCTTTCATGCAATTGGTGCCTTCATCCTTGTTTTCAACTGTCTTCTCTGGTTCTAGATTATCTTTGTGCTCTTTGCCACCATTTTCTAGATTTGAGGTCATGAGCAAAACTCCTTTTGAGTGAAGATCTTGAAGATTCTCCCAAAGCTCTTTTGTTGATGAACATTTCTCCATTTTAATTTTTATATGATCTGGTAGGGCAATCGAGATTGCTTCCATTGCTTTTGTATTGGATTCTTCTGACTTAGCTGTAGTACCATTTTCAGTAATAACTGATTCCCAGACTTCACTGCCAAGGGCCATCAAAAAGAACTCCATTCTTGTACTCCATTTTTCAAAATGTGTTCCACTGAACATGGGGCTTTGCCAACATGATTTACATGTGTTTTCATAATTGGGGAGGAGATATTTCAGAAGGTTTGGAGCCTTCTTGATTATTCCATTTATGTTCGTAAGATCTACCTTCCAGTTGTTAGGCATTGAAGGTACTGGCTCTGATACAAATTGTTGGAAATACTGAGAGGGAGGGTGAATCATTGTTTCATTTCACAATTGTTATGATAAACCAGTTAAGATCACTTAAAAACAGAACACAAAATGAACAACAAAATAAATAATTTTTTTAACAAGAAATGGCGAGGACTCCAATCCTCTTTTTACATCAATCAATTTGTACAATAGGGCTTATAATTTCTTCAAGGCTCCAATCCTAGATGAAGATTCTTGTCCTGATGAACCACACTTGTTGGTTCGAAACGCGTCGACCAAAAATTTCTCTTATGTGATTTCTACCAAAAGTCCTTGCTTAATTCCAATCTTCAACTAAACTAGGCTCTAACCTGCAAGTGCCAAGCTCCAACTTGGTCTTTTGGAGGACTCCAATCCTCTCAACGATTCAGGCTCCAACCTAGTTTTCCACAAGGCTCAAACCTAATGTGAGGACTCCAATCCTCTAGGGCTCCAACCTTTACAATCTGCTTCAATTCTTCAAAGCGGCTTTAGTGCTGCTATAGGGCTTCTAATACATCCTTCAACAAGTCCTAATAACACCTCCAAAATCACCTTCAAGAATGGTTTCTTTGGAATGGAAGAGGTGGAGCAAAAGGTTTCTTTGAGCTCTATCAAAAGGAGGTCAACATGGACCAAGCAGACCTTGAAAGATGGCGAGGAGCGTGTGGAGGCTCCTAGCAACACCTTCAAGGAGAGTAGACCACCAAGGAGATTTTCTTGCCACAAGGCATTTATGAGCAGCATCAATTAGTATTATCCTTCCAATTTGAGGAGGCAACTGACCAGAATGTTTGAATGGATGCCATGGTGGAGTGCAACTCCATGAAGAACGATGTTTGGGAGATTGTCCCAAGCCCTGAGAGGAAATCAATGGTCACTTCTCAATGGATATATAAGAACAAACATGTTATTGATGGAAATCTTGAGAAGTACAAGGCAAGGTTTGTGGCAAGAGTGTCCTAGGAGGGAGTAGACTATGAGGAGACATTTATTTATGTCATCAGATATGCATCTATCAAGGCTGTTATTTCCATTGCTTCAAAGATGGAGCGCAAGACACTTCAAATGGATGTGCAGACAACCTTCCTCAAGGATTCGAGTTGCAATGGAATGAGTCCCATGTATGCAGGTTGAAGAACGCGTTGCACGAACTTAAGTAGGCACCTAGAGCATGGTACTCCAGGATTGATGGGTATCTACTAAGCTTGGGCTTCATCAAGAGTGAGGCGAATTCCAATTTGTACTATGTACTTGTTGGCAATGATCTGCTTATCTTGGTGCTCTATGTCGATGATCTCTTTCTGACGAGATCTAAGAGGTGCATAGAGATGTGCAAGGAGGACCTTGGTTCGAAGTTCGAGATGAAGGACATCAGTATGATGCACTGCTTTTTGGTATTGGAGGTGTGGCAATAGCCAGGAGAAATATTATTTGGGTAGGGCAAGTATGTGGTTGATATCTTGAAGAGATTTTGCATGGATGATATCCCGTGAGTCCCAAAAACCCCCTAAGATTTTTCAAGGTCTGAGGTTGTAGCCAATCTTGCATAGCCTTAATATTTTTTGGATCCACGCATACTCCTTCGTTGCCCGCAATGTGTCCCATGTACTCCACCTCTTCCATTCCAAAAGAACGCTTGGACAATTTAACAAATAATTTATTATCCTTTAGAAGTTGCAATATTCGGTCAACATGTTGATGATGTATTTCCCATGTATTGTTGTAAATGAGTATATCATCAAAAAAAGACAAGGACAAATTTAAAGAGATATGACTTGAGAATGTGATTCATGAGACTTTGAAAGGTGGACGGGGCATAAAAAGACCAAAAGGCATCACCAAAAATTCATAGTATGGGTTCTGAAAGCGGTCTTGGGAATGTCTTGTACTTTCATTCTAATTTGGTGGTAGCAGAAGCAAAGATCCAACTTGGTAAAGAATTGGGCGCCATGGAGTTCATCAAGGAGATCATCCACCACTGGGATAGGAAACTTATCCTTGATTGTGAGTTTGTTGAGGGCCCTGAAATCAAGACACATGTGCCATTCCCCGTCCTTCTTTAAGACCATGATTACTAGGGACGAATAAGGGTTGATGTTGGGACGAATCGCACCTGCTTCTAGTAGTTCTTTAATAATCTTTTCAATTTCATTCTTTTGTGCAAATGGAACCGATAGGGTCAGACTTTGGGCAGTTGGCTACCCGGGAATTAAAGGGATGCTATGATCATGTTCTCCTCGGGAAGGAGGTAGCTCCTTGGGTTTTTCAAACACCTGTTGATGGTGGCTCAACACCTGTTGCAAATCTAGATGAATATTGGCAAGGCTTGAGTAAATGGCCTAGATTGTGTTGAATTGAGCAACTACCCCATGGTGGCCCTATTTTAAAAGCTTCTCCATTCTATGCAGGCTGATGATTGTGGGATCACCTGCCTAGAGCCCACGGAGCGTATGCATGTGTCCATTCTGTTTGAAACTCATATATAGCTCTTGGAAGTCCATGGTAGTGGGGCCTAGTGTTCGAAACCACTCAGCTCCAAGGACGATGTCGCAGCGTTCCATTTCTATGGAAAACATGTGTATTTTAAGGTGATAGTCCCCCATCTGGAGTTTGATATTCTCACAACGGCCTTCACATTTCATGGTCCCCCCATCGGTTATAAGGACTTGAAAATTGGAAACTTCCCTCACAAAACAATGCACGGCATCAACAACCCTTTTATGGAAAAAATTATGCGTGTTGCCATTGTCAATCAATAACACGACTGTCGGTGCTTAATAAAGCCTTTGACTTTAAGTGTTCGTTGAGAAGAAATATCGACTAGTGCATGGAGTGAAATAGTCAATTCATCAGGGGTAGCTATAGCATATGTTGTAGTATTGTGGGGTACCACTACTTCCACGTAGATATGTCATTGGGTTGGGCCTCGTCGTCAAAGCTATTTTCAGTAGCTTCAATTTGAAAGAACTCGGGTTCCTTGCATGTGTCCTAGGGAATATTTGTCATCACAATAGTAACATAGTACTTGTTTTCTCCTTTCGGCCATTTTCGCGAGCAACACCTTTTGCACCTTCAAGGTTTGTGTGGGGCCACTAGCAGCGGTGGGATGTGCTTTTGATGTGAATGAAGGACGACTAGGTTGGGTAGAAATAACAGTTTTTGCATCTAAAGATTTGTGGCAAGCTTCCAACCAAGTAGTCGATGGATGCATTCTAACATGTGCTTGGATGGATTCCTTGAGGTCGCTAATGAAACATTCCAAATAGAAGGCGTCCCCTAGGCCCTCGGTCTAAATGGCCAGCTATTCAAATGCGGTGATGTAGTCGCGAACTGTGCCATTTTGTTTGAGCTTTGTGAGGTGACCCAAAAAGTGTGAGTCCCTGTCAAAACAGGCGCAGATGGATTTAGAGAAGACATTCCAAACTGGCTTGCTTGCATAGCATTTCCGATGCCATTGCCACCATTGCCAGCGTTCTTAGTCCAAATAAAGAGCTCCCACATGTGGTTTGGTGTCATCATCCCATATATTATTGAGTTAAAAGTATTGTTCCATTTGTGCCACCCATACTGTCAAGTTAGAACCGTCAAATTTGTGCATGTCAATCTTGGGTGTCTTATTGTTGTAATAGTAGTGACCTCCCTGATACCCCTCATATCAATGGTGGCTAGATTCTCCTTCCAGGCTACCATCGACCTAGTTCCCCTCCCTCATGGAGCTTTTGTCCTTGAGGAGTTGTTGCATGGCCTTGTCCAGGGCCTTGTCAACTACAGCTTGGATCGTGTTGGTGAGAGTGTCTTCTAGGGCTTGCACTCTTTTCTCCAGGATGTCCATAGTTTGAGCCCTTGTAACTAGCATACAATGGTTCGAGTCAAAATTTTGGATTACTTAAAATCACAATGGTTGCAATGAGCATGAGACAAGAAGTCCATTGATGTTGGTCATTTGAAAGCACCTAAGAAAAATTTGAGACTGCAGAAAAAATGGACACTTATCGGCAGGATACAACAAGATATGATTTGTATTGTTGTGGCAGAAACCCCAACTTCTGGATACTGCAAGATGTGACGGCCAATCAACAGAAAAGAGGGAACTACGGCAATAAAGGAGTGTCAGGTGCTACAGATCGTGATATACGTCGAGGGTCCAACAATAGTACTCGGCCCAATCTTTCAAGGCGTTAACTAAGAAGGATCGACCATTCCCTTAGTTGTACTACCAAACTACCCCAGGTACATGCAAGTAATATCCCCAAATGTTGTTTATAGTGTACTGTAGCAGCAAGACAACCAATGGCTTATCTAGGGTTTGGTTTCAAAGTAACCTAGGGGGGCTTCTGATATAGCAGAGGTATGTGGAAGTGCAGTGCGTGTACAAGTGTTGTCTGATGCGCTACCACTCGAAGGGGTACCAACAAGGGTTACAAGGGAGTCCAACAAACGTGGCCACCTATTGTAGTTCCCACATGTATGCCTGCACAACCGCAGGTTGATGCGCGTAACGATAGATCTTTGTAGTTTAAAGACATTAGAACACGTTTTTAGCCTAAAAAAAAATTACTAAAATTGGTGGTGCGACTAGCCCAAGAAAGTGCTCTGATACCACTTGTAATATGCTTGACATGCAAAAAATATCAGAAGAGTGAATATGCCAGCGATACCATAGAAAAATAACACAATGAGATGTGAACAACAAAAATATTTTATTAAGATCTGCGACAATTATTGTTCACTTGCCTCTTCGAGGGGGCAACCTCTAGTAGAGCAGAGCTCAATTACACAACACAAGACAAGACATTCCTTACTATATTCCAAATTATATAGTTTCATGAGACTAAAATCCTAACTACTTGTGGTCCCTTTTATAATGTGGGTTAACCACTTTATTTATTAACTATGGCCCATTCTAACTAATTGTGGTCCCTTTTTTATAATGTGAATCAACCATTTATAATGCTGAAGGGATTTATTTATTAAACTAACTAATCATGACCCTTACGGGCCCCCTTGGGCTTATTAAATTAATAAAGAGGTTAGGGTCGGACCCTAACAGTTATTGAGGTGATAGTGGATGACCCCTCCAAATTGCCATTAGGTCTTTACCCTGTAAATTAGAACTTTACCACCTTTGGCGAAGACCTAAATGGCATTTTGGCAACGTTGCTAAGGATAAAATCTATTTCATGAATCAGAAATAGTATGCCTCAACATTGTTGATGAATCAATCATTGGAGATATACAAGAACTCACCTGGCAGCTCCATAAGAAGAAGGTACATCCAAGAGATACTCCACAAAGAGTTCATCTCAAAAACGTTTTTGTTGTATAGAAGAAGAACTAAAAAATCCTTTGAATCTTCAATTAAGAAAAGCCTTGAAATCCTTCGGGGCATAAGATGCTTATTCCTTCACTCTTCTAATAAGGAAAAGCCCAAAGTAGTTGTGGCTTCATAGAAAAATAGTCTCAACTATCAAAAGAGCCCCACATGACATGGCTAAAATATATAGTAAATGGCCTCCCAAATCTCAAGAACAATGTCATACTCATAACAGCTACAGAGCGCAATGAAAAAAGATGCTCGAATGTGGTTTAAGAACCTCGATGCTAGCAGCATCAAAACTTTGGATTCCTTTAGAGATGCATTCACAAAACAATGGCACATGAAAAAGAATGGTAGACTTCTAATTAATGAACAAAGGTATATCTTTCAATGTGAAAAAATGATCAAATGAAACAAATAAGGGGAAAAGTATATAAGCAGATAAGCTCATGAATATGTACAGTCCAATGTCCTCTAAATAACAGATAAGAAAGATAATAAGAGAAAGAAGTTTGAATACATACCAAAGGTGAAATTCAACTGGTTCAAAAGCCACAATCTAGGAAATCAATCTTCCTATCCTGGGAAACATCAAACATATCATGATATTTTGTTGCTTATGGACATGGTTCTCATGCTTGATTGATGGGGTATGCTCCTATCCAAAAAGTGGGTCATGAACCTTGGTGGTAGTATTTAGATGGATCTTTCTTATGCCATATTGAAAATCCCAAATACCCAACGAACGAATTTGTTTGTGAAGAGGATGATATGGGAAGTTATGTTGTTCTTACCCATATGCTACCCCCTATAGTCGAAAATGCACATGAAGATAGAGATGAGAAGGCATAGAAGACACATTTTGACAGAGGCCAACCCAAACAAGAGTAGGAATCGAAATTGTGTTCATTTCTCCTTGAGGTGGTACACAAAGCTTTTCATATATAATGGAGTTCGCATGTATGAACAATATGGTTGAATATGAGGCATTATGTTTAGGCCTTGAACTTGCAAGACTGAACCAAAATATTGAAGGTTGTTGGCGATTTAGACTTGATTGTAATGCAAATCAAAAATCAGTTTGTTGTATGAATATTAGGTTGAAAAGGTATAGCCATGCATGGGATTCCATTGAGTTGTTTGAGGCAATTTCAATTTCCATTAAAGCAATGCCAAGAGAACCGAATGAGACTTGATTTATTAGCAATTGCAGCTTCTACTTTATAACCTTGTGATTAGTCGGTATCTAGTAACCTTTAGGCCTTCTTTTCCTAATAATTATGAGCATTGGTTTATTTTTCATGATAAATTTCTCCATAATGGTCAAGAAATTGCAAAAATCCAGTATATTGGCCAAGTCAAGATGATGAAGAGCTTGAAATCATAGAGTTCAAGGATAATAAGTTTTCAAACGGTGTCCTTCCTTTTGAAAAGTTTTTGCAGACATGACATGTATAAATAAAGGAGGAAAATAATCACAAGGATGCCATTGAAATTAATAATGGGTCAATTGAAAGTCTAAAACTCATATAGATGAGAAAGAATACTTCAGCATATGTGAGAGATTTGAGAATCTAATCGAGGTATACAAGGATGTATTTACCTAGGCATATGATGATCTCAATGCTTATAAATGTGATATCATTCAACATGTTATTCCATTGAAAAGGATGTTGAGTCTTTCAAGGAAAAGTAGAGATAAATTAACCCCAAGTCAGCTCTTTTACTCCAAAAAGAACTTCAAAAATGTCAAATGCCCAGATCATAGCCTCTACAAGGAATTCCTCCTAGATAGCAAATTTGGTGGTAGTAAAGAAAAAGAATGAGTAAATCAGGTTGTGTGTCAATTTTAGAAACTTAAATCAATTCTACGTTAAAGACAATTACCCTCTTCCAATTATGGAACATTTATTACAAAGGGTGACTGGATCGGGTATGTTATCCATGCTAGACAATTTCTTCAATTATAATTCAACTGTAGTTAAAGAGGAGGATCAACACAAAACAGCTTTCACAACACCATGAGAAACATTCAAGTATAACAGGATGTTATTTGGTTTGTTGAAACTTGAAAGTGAGCTCAACTTTTTAGAAAGCTATGGATTTTTCCTTTAGAGATATTATCAGTAAAAATATTGAGATTTATCAGGATGATTTAAAAGTATTCTCTAAGGGAAAGAGTATGCATGTGAGATATCACTAAATTCTAAGAAGTTTGTTTTCGAGGTAGATTAAGGGAAACTCCTTGGACATATTATATCAAGGATGGCGTTAGAGTCAATCTGGAAAGGGTAGACGCTAGCAAGAAAGTCCCACTACCAGAAAATAAAATGGATATCCAATCATTCTTCAACAAAAAATTGATTAGAAGGTTCATATGGAACTTTATTGAGATAACAAAGATAATATCTAATTTGCGAAAGAAAAATTGTGAATTCAAGTGGAATGATGAGGGCTAAGTCATTACAAATGATAAAGGAAGTAATAGCATCAGCTCCAATTTTGGTGAGTCTTGTTTATTCTAAAGGGTTTCGGATCTTCTAAATTTTAACACAAGATACCATCACTGGAGTTTTATTACAAAAATATGATCAAAGTACGAAACAATCAATAGATTTTATGAGTAAGGCATTGAGAGATTCAGAACTAAACTATTCAATTATGGAAAAGCAAGCATCAATTTAGTTCAGTCCTGGAAGCATTTTAGGAACGAAGTGGGTTATGCAAGAATTATTGGATGTGTTCCTCATGTTGTTGTGAAGGATATTCTTTCCCAGCAAAATTGTTTGGGTATCCAAAGGAAGTGGGTTTCAATTATTCGAGGATACAATATGGAATTAAGCCCATTAAAATAATCAAAGAACAGAGACTACCAAAAATGTTGACTTAGGCAATGAAAAGGCATTGAACATTGGTTGTGTTGACATTATTGCCCTGTCTTGGATAAGCTAAAGCACCACAGTTGGTATTCAAATATCATAGATTATTTGAGGATTACTGCATGTCCAGATACTTTGATTGACCACAAAATAAGAAGGCTAAAGGCTTCAAAACTATTGTTTGATTCAAGAAGGCTTGCAATGGAGGAACCCTAATGTTTTGATACTTAGGTGTGTTGATGAGGACAAGTGTAGAAAGCTCATGACAGAATTACATTATGCTACTAGGAGGACAACACATATAATTTGAAGCGCAAGATATTGTTGGCCAACATTATTTGCCTATGTCCACCATTTTGTTAGAACATGTCATCCCTATCAACTTTTTTGCAAGAAAGCAATATTTGGCATCTCTACCCTTTGTAGTTGACTGTTGTGGCGGTAACCTTTCAACAATGGGGATTAAACTTTAAAATAGACTTTAAAAAAAACTTCAGCGATGGTTTTTGATGGATTATTACAACAACAAATTATTTTACCAAGTGGATCAAAGTCGTTCCCATAAACGCAATAGATAAGGTGGCTAAAAGTCACTGGGATTCTCCCCCCCCCCTCCCCCCACCGCATGTTATAATGAATACATCATGTCAGGCAAGATTCTCAAGTGACATGTGCCTGATTCGAACCTAGAGCGTGTCAAAGAAGTGGGATTCGTGCCCTACAGGAATCTGATTGGCACCCATAAAGAATCGCGATTTTCGGACATGTGTATGCCAAAAAGCGACCCGCAAGCTTGATAAAAGCCAAAATTGGGCCACTTTTGCTCATTTGAAATCGTTATTTGCAAGTTGTGGGACTTTGGGAATGACCAACAAAGGAGATAGGCATGTTTTGGAGGTGATTCAAGCTACAGGTATGTGGATTTCCCTTCCATTTTTTTTCCAGTTTTGTTACAGCAGTCTGCCTGTCCATTTTGTTTATATTTTTTCTTTATTTTTACAGCAGTCATGGCTCAATCAAGGGCAGTAGGGAAGGGGCAGAAAAAGGGGAGGAATATCCCCATTGGTAATTTCAATTTCATCAAGGTCTGCCAGTGTTCCATCTGTTGGAAGTGGGGTTGCAACAACAGCGTCAAATGTTGAGAGAAACATCAATTTAGCAAGACAACAGGCTTAAGAAAGTAAATATCCCTTGTGGAAGTATGTTACAATAGATCAAGGGCCAAGCACCAAGTTAAAGCGAGGAGGCAATGTTCTCTAGAAATGCAACTTTCGCAACACTCAATTCAAGAGAACCCATTTCTGTGTGAAAGCACATTTGTTGGGCATACCAACTTGTGGAATTGGCACATGTTTAGGAGTGATTGCATCAAAGAGGAAAGAATTAGAAAGAGAGGCCAATGTTGATGTGCAACGGTCGCTGCATCATCTAAGAAAAACAAGGATGAGGATCCCCTTCCATTCTTGATGAAAAGCAGTTCCAGTGGGGTTGCAGGTCAAGTAGCAAAAAGGAGGGCACTTGATCCAATGGACAAGATATTTCAGCAAAAAAGGCAAGAAGAGATTGATATCACCATTGCATTCATTTTCTATCTCAACTTCATATCATTTAATGTTACACGATCACCTTTATATATTGAGATGTGTCAAGCCCCAACTCAAGGGGCTCCACCGGGGTATGTACCTCTTGGGTTAGAAAGGCTTAGAACTACCATGTTGAGTAAGGCAAAGAAGGAGGTGGATAAAATGCTTGAGCCTATTAAATCAGCATGGCCAACATCTGGGTTAGTATTGTTTTTGATGGATGGATAGATGCAACACGCCATCCACTCATCGACATCATGGTGTCTTCCTTGAATGGACCAAGTTTATTGAAAGCAGTGGATGCTCTTGAAAAATACAAGGATGCACAATATATGGGTGAGTTGTTCATTAAAGTTATTGATGTACGTGTTGTGCAAATCATTACAAACCATAGTTTTCAAAACCGGCCTTGCTAACCGGTTACTAGTCTAACCAGCCGGTTAGCAG
>APFE030796520.1:3213-28734 GCA_000404065.3 Pinus taeda | reverse complement strand
ACAAATTATTATTTAACTTTCTATGCAAAGAAAAAATAAAACTGCAAACAAAAATAAAGAATTGTTTAATTTCTCTTTACTCAATATTTTTTTTGTCTTAAAACTGCAAACAAGAATAAATCGTTTTAAAGATCTTTTTGTTATGATCAAGCTATTAACAAATTTTCTACAAAAATTCAAGAAAAATTTCATGAAGAGAAAAATTGACACTGAGTAATTAATTGTGAATTCCTTCGATCCAATACTCTATTTTCCTACCTTATAAAAAAATTCTGCTGCTAGAATTTTCATGATTAATTGTAAATTGCTTCCACTAATACTCTAATTTTCTTACCTTATACAAAACAAATCTGCAGCTAACATTTTCATACTTTGTGCAAATTTAATAGTGACAATGCTTCCAGTTACATGTATTGTTGCTCCTCGACTGAAAATGGCTTGTCTCACTGCTAGTTACAATTAGTGTATCTAACCAAAAAAATTAATATTCATTATGACCATCAGACTAATCACAAAGGAAGGAAGGAAAAAGTTAACGAGTATGATTTAGGTTTTTCCATGATTATTCTGTCTTGCACCCTACCACCAAATGAAATATCAACAATTTTAAATTTATTGATAATTTCATCAAAAAAATTATACCAATATTCATTAAAACTATTTTTCCCTATTTTGAAAAGCCAAAGCCAAAGATGATTAATGTCATTTTCAAGCAGATATGGTAATGGGCATTATTTCCAAATACATTTGCAACAAAATATTCTTCTAAACGGAGATGGTAATAGGCATTTATTTCGAAAACATATTTGGAACAAAATATTCTTCTAAAGAGATATGGTGATAGGCATTCATTTCCAAAATACATTTGGAACAAAATATTTTTCTACAAATACACAGCCTATAATACTATTTATATGTAAAATATCTGCAAAAAGATAACAGGCCAATGGCTTTCTTTCATTAACTGAATTCAAAATACAACAATAAATATAAAACATTTATCACAACATCCATCTCCCAGGGCTGACGCAAACCCATCCGGGGTGACGTAGGGCCAGTGTGAGGCAGAGAGGGGCTGACGTAGTCCATAGAGAGGCTGACTCTGGGGTTTCTGGGGCAGATTGGTGCTGAGTAGCTGCTGAAAGGATTATCTAGGGTTTCAGCCAGGAGATTTGTTAGAAATTGAGAGGTATTACCGCCAAGGAAATTCTATGTTGGTAGGTCAGTTTCGGCACCCAAATTGTACTCTGATATTGTTTAATAAGAAAACCCTCAGATAGCTGCACCGGTATATTAGATTTTTCCAGGGACATTAGTCCAAAAATAATGGTATCATATGGTGTGTTTGTTTCTGTTTCTTTTAGTTGTTGATCTGTAATATGTTGAGCATGCAGTACTGTTTATTTTCAGTATTTACATTGTAAACAATTAGAAAAAGGAGAAAACCCTCATAAAATTTTGTGGAGCACAGGGGCTATCTCATGGAGTTGATCAATTGTAGCCTTTGATGTTTATTGGATTCTTCCTCATGCATAGGCCAAGTTTGAGCATCCTGTGAATTCTGGCCATGAATGTGTTTGGCTCCTCCACCTTGGACAACTAGGTAACCAGAGCAGCTTCATACAAGAACGTCACCAGATTCTTCATCCATTTATCATATTTGTCTGTCTCGACTCTCTTTCTCAATTCCTCCCTAATGGGGTTCTCCAGGTTGATCTCCATCGTTTTCTTGTTGGACATGTATGGCCAGATGGAGCTGCGGCGGAGGGCCTCGGCCTTCATTCTGGGACAATTTCAAATTTCAAATCAAGGTACAATTTGAATGACGCGGATTCATTTTCAAATTTCAAACCGGGTTAGAATATGAATGGCAGGGTTTCCAAATTCAAATGGGTGTACCATGGGCGGTGAGATGGCCGGAGAATATTGAGTTTCAAAAGTACGCAGTACGCCGCCGTCGTTTAGAGATTAAGCAGGCGCCCATTCTCATTGATGGTTGGTCCCACCGCCAGTCACAACCACCTATCACATCTCAGATGAGGCTTCCTGATGCATACCATGCTCATGTATGGTTGAATGGCTTCCATAGGCTCATGTATGGTTGAATGGCTTCCATAGGGTGCATTAAATGCCCTATGCGAGGCTGGTTAACTCTTGCCACACAGGTACAAGTAGAAGTTGGCAACACAATCATATCTGTAGTGTGTTGAGTACACATCAATATTGGCTATTTGCCTTTTTCATGCTGATAAAATGAGTTTAACTATGCATTGAAAAGTAATGGAAGAGCAAAAGAGGTGAGTTGCACCTTCCGTTAAAAGCAATACCGTTGAAATCACTCCTGTTTTAAAATCTGCTTCTCAGAACTGTTAGCAAGCACCCTTCTTTTATGCCAAGAAATCCATAAATTGTTACATTCTCTGCTGGAATGACAAAAGACTTCAAAAATAAAGGCAGTGAATGAAATCTCATATTGATCAAAGCTGCTCATAACTTCCGTTGAATCCTTTTGACTGAAGCACACTCACTGCAAGTCTCCTTGTCAACGATCAACTTTCACAGCTTTCTCTCCATAGTAAATACCTCGCAGGACGGAGGAGTATTCGGGATTACCATTAACATACTTTTTTCCAAGAACTGTCCGTCTGTGTAATTAACAATATGTGGAGAAATCCTCTGTCTTCAACAGTTGCATGGACTTCAAGGCCTCCATTACTCTATACCGAGGGATTATCCTCTCTCCAAGTTACATGTCAACAGAAGGGGATATTTAACAATATCATCCACTGGAAGCCCCGGTGATTTGACCAGAAAATCTACATTCCGTTTCAGTTTTTCCTCTGAAAGCCCCAATATCGTCGGCGTCCTTCTTGAGAGCTTGTAAATTTGTTTTTCGGAGAAACCTAAACTGCTCAAACACTGCAATTTTCGAAATATCTTTTCTTTTCCCATTCCTAGTAACCCACGCAATGCGTGCCCAAGTATCTTGGATCCCCTGGCAAACCCAAGACTCTCCGCCACTTCAAATGACTCCATAATTTTTTCCTCCGTAAACGTGAGGAGACGGGGTTGCCTTGCCAATAACTTCGATAATGCATCGCCCTCAATACTCAATCTTTGCAACAGCGAAAACGCAGAATTAAGCTTATCCTCCCTCATATCAAGAAATGTTGAATAGGAATAAACAAGCTTGCAGAGCCTAAACTTCAAGTCTCTTTCGGATTTATATAAAAAAATCCTAGGATTGCAAAGGACCACCTTTCGAATCTGAGCAAGGGTGGTCAAACCTTCTTCCAAATCCTGGCTTGGTTTATGCAGCAAGCCCTTGTAAAGTTTAAGGACTTTTGAAACATCATTCCCTGTCATACCACATTTGCTGATGAAAAATTCTGTGATAAAGCCCCCATCTGGCGGAGTTGGGGATGAGGTTGCTGTTTCCATGCGTAATTGGGCGATTTTAATGTGGGGACTTGCATTAATTGCAAGAGGACCTAACAGCGAAGTTGGGATCGATACGCGATTGGATACTAGCGGG
The DNA here is from genome assembly GCA_000404065.3 of Pinus taeda. NCBI lineage: Eukaryota > Viridiplantae > Streptophyta > Pinopsida > Pinales > Pinaceae > Pinus > Pinus taeda. The sequence continues at coordinate 25,199 of APFE030796520.1, read as the reverse complement.
AATTTGTCCACAATCAAACGTTTCCATATTCGTTGAATAGACATTATGTTTGCAAGAGTGAAATCGTAGATTAAAGCGTACCCTTGGTAAAATTATAAGCACAAACAGAGAAATACCTACCTGGAGGAGCCCGCCGGATTGGATTGCTGGATGATTGTCATCGTAGAAGGTCGCGGCCCGGGGGATGCAAAATGTTTGGAATACCAGAAGTGAGCACGGGGTTGTGAGGATTTAGGGTTTTTTTAAGTTAGGGTTCGGTCGGTGGTGAAATGAGGTTTAGGGTTTTATGAGGCCGATAGCCAATGCCTTAAGTTATTTTACGCACTTTGGGTGATGTATTGAAAGTGTTCCATGGATTTGATGTTATGATAATCATTGATTTGGAAATGTTGGATGATTCAACAAATGCATCTGACCTTTGTATATAAGCAATTTTATAATTAAGGGGAAATTATCTTTTTATATATTATTATAGGATTTTTTAATTATAAGTTAAATTAAAAATTATTAAATTTAATATTTATTTTTTTTAATTTAATAGTCATATGAAAATAACATCGTTGCCTTTTTTCTTTTAATATTTCAGTATAATGTCTTCTTTTATATATAGTTATTATTTTATCAAAAACATGTTTTTTATTACTGTATTTGCTTAAAATTTAGTTGTCTTAAGCTATGAGGTTTGGGATAACCATTTTTAGTTTAGCTTTTCTTGAAACTTATTCTTTCATCAATGTTTATTTGTCATTGATATGTTCAAGGGTCAAAACTTGGTCGTCTATAACACTTATTGTTAAAATGTGTTCTCAGTCCCGAGACAAATCATATATGAGGTGTATGCAGTAACCTTCTAGGTGTCTCTACCATTTTATATATATGATCAATGTCAATAGTCTATTCCCTTTCTTGCAAGGTTTGCCTCATCAATTTGCTCTTCCATACCCCATCAACCACAATATTTTGTCTACCAAATCTTTAGAGATTTTGTGGTGACAATGTCCTAATTGTTTTCACTTCTCTTTCTTTCTTGTTGTGAAACAAAGCCCACATTTGATCTTATATCTACTAATGTTATTATTTACACCCTATCAATCACTGAGCAATGATTTTTGGTTTCATGAACAACCTTGTTCTTAAGCACCTTTAATTGCACTTGCTCCATGACTCTAGCTATGCTAATGAATTCGTTATGTGCCATGAAATGATATGTTTTTTTTCTTTCTCACTAGAGTTGGGGCTATATCTTATCTCTGTCCTTAGATAGTCATATTCAAAGGGAAGCTCTACCATCACCTGATGCTTGGCTCTCTTAGCATGATGACCTTTATTTTCATTACTCTCATATTCTACACAAAAATCCTCTCATAATATACATAAAGATGCCAAAAATGGAGAAGGGTGGTGGTGGCCTCACACTACTTGATTGGAAATAGTTCCTTTCAAAAACCAATATGGGCTCAACTAATTTGAACTTTTACAAATCCTTTAGGAATGAGGTCTTCCCACATCTTATCGACATTACTTGCATTGACTTTTTCCCCAAATCTCCTCATGATTTCATAGTTCGATCATCATCACTTAATCACTAAATTGTTGCTCAACATGATTGCACATTTTATATTACTAGTTGAACAATGAATCAACATATGCAGGACATGTACCTCGTTGTTTTAACCATACATGCTTTGTTCACCATTCCAACATATCATCGTATACATCTCTTATTAGAATTCAATTGAAGAAAATAACAAGAAAAAGGGTCTATGAGTATTGTTAGCTTTGGTACTTAGCTCATAATTGTTGCATTCTCAATTTTATGAATGATTGGTGTAAGCAATACTAATAATGGGAGCTACAATGAGAGTGAATTGGTGATGAATTACCATGGGACCTATTACATACTAAATCCAATGTTGCACGTTCAACATGATTGTACATTTTATATTTCCAATCAAACATTGAATCAATATATGAATGACATGTACCTCATTGTTTTAAGCATGCATGTTTTGTTCACTGCTCCAATATATCATCATATGCATCTATTATCAGGGTTCAATAGAAGAAAAGAGCAAGAAAAAGGGTATATGGGTATTGCTAGCTCTAGTACTTAGCTCATAGTTCTTGCACTCTCAAGTTTATGAATCATAGGTGTAAGTAACACTAATAACGAGAGTTACAGTGACAATGGATTGTTGATGAACTACCATGGGCTCTATTACATTCTAAATATGTATTACAAGTTTTCTTGGATTCACCATCATTGCCACCCAAAATCATGCAATCTAAGCATATGTTTTTTTAATGATATTCACACCATCAAAACTATCTTCGATGACCCCAAACTAGAATTCTAGTAAGAGAATACATAACCATTTGTAGTTTCTTAAAATTAATTTTAAACATTTTTTCTTAGAGAGTTATAGCAAATAGATGAGAAAAGAGTATCCACATCCATCCAATATGTGATCTTCATATACATTTTATAGATAAGATAAGGTAAGATAATTATATTTATGTCCAACTAATGACCAAAAAGTAGGTCAAAGGGATTGTTGAGTACAATGATGTTTATACAAAGCGGGAGAACCAAACGGTCTCCTATAAAAGATATAATGCATGAAGTAAATCAACATCTGGCCCTAGAGGAGAAGATCCAGGAGCTAATAGGTCTGAGGATCATACCCATCTCTCCTAACATCTATGGCTGATTGAATAGCATTGAAGAAACTCAACAAAGTTTGTTGGCCCAATGAAGAGTCGGTGGCAAGTGCAGACTATCCACTAAATCATTTCCTGGGGGTTTGCGCATTGTTGAATGCTGGAGGACCTAGTCTATCTCCCAGGAATGGATCTGAGACGGATCCGCTGTTGAGATCTGGTGTGGCAGGGTGAGGTCCCATAAATCTTCGCTAATCTGGAGTTTGGAAACATACTGGTATCAATCGATCTCTTGGTGCCCCTGTCTGAAGGCAGTACCCTGAAAAATGTCGTGATCCTCTGTGTGGGGTCTGATCTGATGGGAGACTGAAGAATATGTGCTCAGAAGCTGAGAGCCTCCTGCATATATAGGGCCAAACATCTCTGATCAAGATACCTGAAAAAATCGGCGAGAATCTGAGAATCTTTGAACAAGCAATGAAAGCTTCCTCTGATTTCGTAGTAGACAGGGCATCCAAGAATGAAGTGCACCTCGGTCTCCATTTCCTATAAATGGCTTACCTAGAAGATTATGTTTGTTCTATCCACCTGTTGGTTCATCTCTATCCTAAGTCTATGAGAACCTACTCTGAACTAGCCTATAGGAATGCGAAGAGCATCCATCCAATGGAGAAACGTATACTGGGGTCGAAAAATGAGCCTGCCTCTCAACTTCAAGAAGTGTTCAGCATAGAAGGCCATCTTTGGGCACAACCCTCTCAAAAGATTGCCTCAGGTGACCTGGACAAACTACATGTAGATGTCCTTAATGATCTTGTTTAGCTCTTGTCTAGTAGGTAAAAGGTGACCAAGAGCATCTAAGGAATATCATAAAGGAGGGAGACGATCCAACTAAATTCCCACTGACTCTAAGAGATTTGAAACTCATGTAAACCAACATCTAGCTCGACCTGAGGGTGTAGAATGGGCAATAGTCCTAGAAGAGCAATATGCCAAGTAAGGATATCATCCCATACTCTTTATCAAGTATGCAAAGCCCTGGACACGATGCAAGAATGAAACCAATCTAAAGACCGTCTCAAGCCGAAAGGGTTGAGCTCCAAACTTTGCAAGGATGATGTGTTGTTGTACTATCAGTTTGCACCTAATGAAGTCACGGAGAAGAAGACTCTGGACTCTAGTAAGTTGAAGAGTGATGTTGTATTTAGGGTTTAAGGGTTAAGGTTCTGGTTGTATCCATTTATGTATGTGTGTATGTATTTTATATGAGCACTTATTTATAAGTTCCAGTTCAAAGGCAAGTTTCTCATTGGTACATTTGTGCATTATTTGGGAAACAATTTTTTAGAGGAGTTTGGACCAAAAGTTGAAGTGATTCCTCTCTTTCAATATCTAATATTGCTTAATTGAGTTGTTTTTTTTTTCTTTTTCTAACATGTTTATGACTTCTGGCACTATCACATGGTTTAAAACTATGGCCTAGGGGAATCTATGCCATTAAATCACCCAAGGGTTGCACCTGGCTTGGGCCACACCATCCCTAACACCGTCGATTTGTTTTTTTGGCATATCCTCCTTAATACCATGAGTTTCAAACCTTGGATTCCTTACATAACGAAATCCTCAAAATTCAAGTGCACTAGCAAGATTTGAAAAATAGAGTGGTAGTTGAAAGAACATTGTAAGATTTGGTGAGGTAGAACATTGTGCAAGGCATTAGATAAAACCCTAATAAGAAACTACAACTATGACTCAAATGTGTGTGGTGGAATTTTCAACCTAAAAACCTAAAGATTGTGCCCTAGGTGAAACTCTAGTATAAGTATCCGAGAGAGCATTGAACACAACATTGATATGTGGCCAATTATCATTAATATAAGCTCAAAAGAGATTTGTTGAGAGATAGTGTCGATACTAGATGTATGGAGAGATTGTTGGAGTGTATAAATTAATATTTGTATAATGCACATTAGTTTGGAGTTTCAAATTCAAGTTTAACTGAGAGAGTAGTTCCCATAACAAATTTGCTCAATGAGAGTAAGAAGACAAGGCCACTAAGAAGAGCCTTTGTGTAGTGGATTTGATGGTAGATATGATCTTGTATGGATGGATTCAAGTGGAAACCACCAACCACACCACTTTTAGTTAGGATATTGATGTAAATATTGGCCTGATGTAGCAAAAGATCATGATCTAGGAAAATGATGTTGATAGACTAACCCTAGAGAAAAATTTCTTTGATTTTGTAGAGTGTATCATATGAAAGGCTAGAGTTTTAGAGATGAAATTCTAGCCATAATCATGCAACAATAATCATAGATTTTCTTTTTGAAGGAGGGCATGGTAAATTGAGTTGGGAGAAGTAATTGACATGGCTTTTCAAGGAATGCACTAGATGCCTAGGGTTTACATAGGCCTAAGGGTCATTGAGATAGGGTTTTCAAGTGATAGGTTTGAAACTATGAAGAATGATTATGGAGGAAGATTTAGTTGATTTTCCAAACTAATTATTCACTAAAGGTCCAGTACATCTTGTCCAACCCAATGGATAATCCTTATGGTCTTAACTCTCCATCAATATTGTCCATGAAGATATGGTCCCAACCTCTAGAAGAGGAGATAGTAGCCATCTTAGGAGAACTAATTAGAGCCCAAGCCAACAACCAAATTTGCAACTTGGTATCTTTGTGTGATATAATGTTAGGCTCAGTCGATCAATCCCATTATGCAATCAAGCTTGATCAAGATGGTGTTAGCCAAGCAAATTTTGAAACATTTTGTGGCTTAGGGGAATTATTCTCTGCATGCAAAAACCGTTAGAGAAATTCCCCTTGAAACCAGAGTATTTATCCACACATTCAATCCAACTTATTTGGTACCTTTCGATTTGATGTTAATTTTTCTCCACTCTTTATATTGTGGCAAGAGTGATGGTGTGGGAATATTCCAACATAGTGCTTCAACATTGTGATTCTAACTAGTGATCTTATGAGTGATGCCTTCCCATTTGATTATATGGATTTTGATCAGGAAGGTTTGTGGCCGATAAGACCAAGGAAACCAAGGAAATTATGTAAATGCATTAAGCATTAATTGGAGGTTGTTAATTTACAATTGGGGGAAGATATTAAGCTACATGATAGAATGTAGAGGATCCAACTATTGTAGGTTTATGGGGAAACACCCTAAAATCTCTAACAATGGTAATTTTCAGGCCTTTGTTAGTATACCCTCCTCATAGCTGGTTTGGGTGAAGGGATAGCTAGCCTGGAGTCTCAAGATTACAACAGATGTAGCAAGATTATTTAAAAGAGATAAAAGTTGGGGATGTAGCCCCTATACCTTAAAATGATATTTGGATTTTGATTCTTGGTCAACCCACCCCATTGTTTATTTGTTCAAGGCCATCATATTATGGGTTCGCTTAATTTTGTGATCTAAGGAGGTTTTCAAGAAATAAAAATGCTTTATAACTATTCTATGAAAAAGAAAATTCTTATTATGACTCAGATTATATGGAAATGGATAGGATTCTAGCCAAGCTAGAACTTTCTAAGGGATTGGTTGACTAAATAATTATTTGGAAAGGACCTGCAATTTTTTACCAATCCATTGATTATGAAGAAATTATGTTCGAGTGTTAAAATTTCCATGAGTATGGGAATTTAAGGATTCTGCCCTCTTGAATATAATGAAAATTTGGGTTCACATGGTGATCAAGTGCTAAAACTTAGCTCAAAAATCAAATTATCAGAATCTTGATAAACTTAGCTTCAGATTGAAGAACTCGTCATTCTGATTCCAACGGTGTGTATGATACTCAAATCCGAGCTCACATGCAAAAGTTAGAACAAGTCAAAGTTTAGGTTTTACTTGGACACATGGCAGGAATGGATGATGTGGCAAGGTCCTTCAGTGAATAAGGAGGCGCCAAGCGGCAAGTCACCATTGGACTCTACATGTCGCAAATTGCAATCGCAGGCGGGTCGACGTTAAAAATCTGCCCCATAATAGCCAAGGTGCGATACGATAAGGCAGGTGAGAAGGCTTTCAAGAATCAGCCAAAGGCGCGATGCAATGGATTACCATCGCACATGGGTGAAGAGAAGGCATTATGGAAAATCAGCCCTAGAATACCCAAATTTATGATGCGATGGATCGCAGATCAAAATTGCACACCAGAGGAAAACAGAGTCATGCATTATGATTACTTGTCCATTCACCGCCGAACTGAGATTTGTGATAAGTTCCCAGATGCGAGATGTTTATCGGTTCCAGTTTATAGTGTCGTTGGGTCTGCCACATCGCAATCGCATAATCGCCCACCACATACAGAAATCTCAATCCTGCCGGTCCTTGTCGATTGCAATTTGCAATAAGACAGTCATCCCACTGATTATGGCCCACCGTGTGGTGAAATTTTCGCCCAGTTAGTGCGTTTTTGGGCCTAATTTGTAGGATTGTGTCGGAAATGGGGCAATTTGTGGAGTGAATAATGGGAGAACAAGGGGAAGTCATAACTTCTTCATTTTTTCACCAAATTGGATGCAAAAAGAGGTTAGACAGCCATTTTTGGACATTCTAGACTGATTGGAGCAAGTTTCAGAAGCATTTGAGCATTGTAAACATAGATTTTTACACTTTTGAGCATAATAGAGAGGCCCAAGCCATTAGAACCTGAACCAAGGAGACATAGCCCAGGAGGGGTGAAATTTTTTATCATGTGATTTTTGTAATGTGTTTTTTATGATGCTTTGTACATGTTTATGTTGTTGTTTAGTTTCTGGTTTATGCTAAATTGTTCATAAAATTAACATAAAAATTGTTCATTTTACTTGCAAAAAGTGATGAATCATTAAGCACAATGAAAGAATTTTGTTTATAATTTGAGGAAGATCTTAGCATAGCAAACTAATATTATAAATAAAATCAATTTGGTATCAGAGCACTAGGTTTTGTTTTGTGAAAGAAGGATTTACTTGTTTGCAAGTTTATGTCATGCTTACAAGGTTAAAAATCAAAAGAGGTGAAGGAAAGCTAGTTGGAAGCCCTGAAGTTGGGTCAAGAGGAAGAAGAGCAAGGTTTCCACAATCTTCAACACCAGTTTAGCCTCAAGTTGCATTTGAGACTCCGGAGATCATGTCTCATGAAGGAGAACCTTCAAACATGATAGTATATGGGAAGGTGTTTAGAAAGGCTTTCTTTGATATGACAAAGATGGTGAAGGTCCTCTATGAAGAGAGGAATAACAGGTTGCAAGGAGAAATTTCCAAACCTCCCAAAGGAGAAGCCTCTTCAAGAGGAGGTAATGGGAATGGAGATGAACCTCTACCCTCTCCACATCTTCTTTATCTTCTTCTGTACAAGCATCTTCACACTCTTCCACTAACACAACCCTTACTCATACTCATCATCATTCTTCAAAAGGAAATGGTAAATCACCTTTTTTAAAACTTGATGTTAAATTTGAGTTGCCCATGTATAATGGTGAAGTAAATGCAAAGAAACTTGATAATTGGATTCATAAATTGGAGGTCTATTATAGGATTCAAAACCTTCAAGAGGATGACATAAAGATTCAACTAGCTTCCTTGATAATGGAGGGTGCAACACTTGTATGGTGGGAATGAAAGACTCACGAGGAGATTAAAAAACATGATAAGATATCTATTTCTCATAATGATTTCATTGTTGCAATCAAAAGAAAATTCTACCCTCTAGCTTATATGCAGAAAGCCATCATGAGTTGGCAGAACTTTAGACAGCTTAAAGGTCAAAATGTGCAAGATTACACCCAAGAATTCAGAAAAAAGGTCTTTAATGTTAGGTGTAGTTTTTCAATTACATGACACTTTGTTGAAGTACATAGGGGGTTTACACATTTACCTTAGGCATACTATCTTAATGTTTAATCCCAATAATCTAGATGATGTGTGTGTGCAAGCCACTCATCTTGAGGCAAGAGGGAAAAACACGCCAGAAGAAGGTAGTAAAAAGCCAAATAAGGGTAAAGAGAAAGAAAAGGGTTTCAAGGGGAAGAAAAATGCATCCATTAAAAATAATATGTAAACATTATTCCAAAGAGGGTCACGATGAAGCTCGTTGTTGGAAGCTTCATCCCGAAATGAAACCAAAGAAATTCAACAATGAAGGAAAAGAAAAGCTAGCTGCAATAACTCAAGAAGAGGATTTGGGATTCGAATCGGGTGATGAAACAAAAATCACAACCATGGGGTTTCAAGGAAAGGAATCCATTTCCAGCACTATTTCTTCAAACTCACAAAATGAAACTCCAAATGAAAAGAGGAGAATAGAATTGTTTCATATAAGGGTAATCTCAAAACATAATAAGATTAATACATTGTTTGATAGCGGTTCTCAAGCCAATCTTATCTCAAAAAACATTGTCAAGAGTTTAAATTTGGAAATCGTTCCACATCATAAACTGTATCCGCTCAGATGGGTATGCGACAATGCACAATTGCAGGTTACAAGAAAGTGTAAACTGAAATTCACCATCACTGCAAAATTCAAAGATGAAGTGGAGCTTGATGTTGTGCCATTGGATATCTATGGCATCATTTTGGGCAATCCGTACCTTTATGATAGAAAAGCTATCTTCCATAGATCTGAAAACAAATATCATGTATTCAAAAATGGAGTATAATATATTGTGAGAGCTCATAGAAAAAAACAAATCTTTCGATTGTTAATTCAAGGCAGATGAAAAGGTTGGTGAATTCAAGCAACAATCTTGTGCTTCTCATGATCAAACCCGAGAATTTATTGATTATGAAGCATATGATGGTTGTAATTCGAATTTGAAATCTAAATTGTTTGACGTTGTTAACCAAATTGATGAAATGTTTTAGGAATCAAAATCATTACTTCCCAAGAGAGGAATCCAACCTGAGATACAATTGCAGCAAAAGTGTCTTCTTCCTAACATTGGCATGTACAGGATGTCAGTGATGGAAAGCGCAGAAATTAAGATGCGAATCCAAGGATTGTTGAATAAAAGGATCATGTGGCCTACTCCTTTACCGTATGGTGCACCTCTTGTTTTGGTGCCTAAGAAGAATGGTAAGGATTTTCTTGAATGGGATTCAAGAAGTGGTTTTCATCAAAGTAGAGTTATTGAAGGAGATATAGGGAAGACGGCATTCAAAACCGGGCAAGGCTTGTTTGAATAGCTTGTTATTATTTTCGGTCTTTGCCATGCTCCTACTACTTTTACGCATATGAAGAAAGATGTTTTGAAGCCATTTCTAGACGGGATAGTCTATTTGGATGAAATTTTTATTTTCAGAAAATTTCATTATGAACATGTCATGTGTGAGAAAAAAATACTTGATGTCGTATGTCAAGAACATTTATTTCTGAAGATGTCAAAGTATATGTTGGATAAAACTTCTTTGATGTACTTGAGCCATGAAATTGGTTCTTCCAAGCATGTTCAGGTTCCCATTTTGGCAGCCTGTGTGGGATGTGGAGAAGGTGAGTTGAAGTTATACCTCTCCAAGATTGATGTCATAACAGTCTGTGTTATATTGACTCCATTCCTGCAGACACAGGTGAAAGAATCATACATCCCCGTGAAGTTGCAGATGCCTTTTCTCTACTCGCAATTTATGTAGGTAGGTCAAGATAGTCATTTGGATAAGAGGTTTTTTGGGAGTAGCCCAATGTTGGAGGAAAAATTTTGTTAATTTTTCTTCTATTGTAGCTCATTTGCATTCATTGGCAATTGTGCAAAACATCTTCTAGTGTGGAGGAAAACAACAAGAGGCATTTGATGCTTTAAGACAAAAGATTAGTACAGCTCCAGTACTTGCGCTTCTAGACTTGAAAAAGTCATTTAAGTTTCAAGTTGATGTATGTGCAGTCTATATACAATTTGGTAAGCCCATTTCTTTTCATTCAGAAATTTTCAATGATAAAGTGTTTAAGTTGCAGTGACAAAGGCACTTCCATTGGATGGGTTTTCTTCTATTCCACTCGGTCAAAAGGTATAAGCAACAACTGCGTTGATGTACTTTCTAGGCCTATAGTTTGTATAACTATTTTCCTCAAGCATAATTTTGTTTACATGAAAGTTATGTTCAGAAAAATACATACTTTCAAGATGTAAATTCAAGATTGAGTCAAAGGAATCAAGTGTAGGATTTTGTTTACCATTTGCATCATAATGTATTGTATAATCTTGGTAAGAAGGATGTTGCTACTGATAGTAACATGGACAAGGCCAAAGTGTTCATTGAACGACTCCAAATGGTACATCAAATAGTGCAAGAACAGCTTGAAAAGGTTAAAGGAAAGTACACAGAAAGGCACGACAAGAATCATGGAGATCACAAGTTCCAATTTAGTGATCAATGGATTGAGATTGGAAAGGTGAGGGAGTTGTACCCTCACCTACTAGTCAATTGAAAGTGATCTTTTGAGGTCCAAAAGACTTCTAGTGGGGAGGAGTGAGCAAGATCTCAAAATTAGGCCCAAAAATTGAAGTGTCAAAATATTGATAAACTTAGCTTCAGATCGAAGAGCTCATCATTATGATTCCAATGGTGTGAATGACACTGAAAGTCGAGCTCATATGCAAAAGTTAGAGTAAGTCAAAGATCAATTTTGACTTGGACAAATGGCAGGATTGGATGATGTGGCAAGGTCCTTCAACGAATGAGGAGGAACCAAGTGGCAAGCCGCCAATGGCCCCCACATGTTGCAATTGCAATCATAGGTGGGTCAGTGTTAAAAATCGACCCTATAAAAACTAAGGCACGATGCGATAAGGCAGGTAGGAAGGCTTTTAAGAATCAGCTAGAAGCCCGATGTGATGGATTGCAATCGCACACGGGTGAAGAGAAAGCATTATGGAAAATCGACTCCAGCATACCCGGAGTTGTGATGCGATGGATCGCAGATCAAAACCACACACCGAAGGAAAACATAGTCCCACATTATGATTACCCGCTAATTCATTCCCGAACTGTGATTTGCAATAAGTTCCCGAATGCGAGATGTTTATCGGTTCTAGTTTATAGTGTCATCGGGTCCGCCACATTGCAAGTGCACAATCACCCGCCACGTACACAAACCTTAAGCTCTCCGGTTCTTGACGATTGTGATTTTCGATAAGATAGTTGACCGACAGGTTATGGCTTGTTGCGCAACGAAATTTTCGCCTAGTTAGCACGTTTTTGGGGCTAATTTGTAGGATCATGCTAAAAATGGGGAAATTTGTGGAGCAAATAATGGGAGAACAAGGGGAAGTCCTAAATTCTTCAGTTTTTCACCAAATTGGATGCAAAAAGAGGCTAGATATCCATTTTTGGACATTCTGGACTGATTGGAGTAGGTTTTCAGAAGCATTTGAGCATTGTAAACACAATTTTTTACACTTTTGAGCATAATAGAGAGGCCCAAGCCATTGGAAGCTAGACCAAGGAGACGTAGCCCAAGAGGGGTGAAATCCTTTATCATGTGTTTGTTGTAATATGTTTTTATGATGTTCTGTACATGTTTATCTTGTTGTTCTATTTATGGTTTATGTTAAATTTCTCATAAAATTAACATAAAAACTCTTCATTTTACTTGCAAAAATTGATGAATCCTTAAGCACAATGAAAGCATTTTTTTTATAATCTAAGGAAGATCTTATCATTGTAAACTAATATTCTAAATCAGATCACATGGATCTTCAAGGCAACAAAGACTCGAACAAGTTTCCAATAAAGAAGGACCCCTTAGGAGAACCCTAAAAAAATATTTGAGAGGAAGTTATATGTTGATAACACCAGCAATGGAGGAAAATGGTTAGAAAGAGGTGCACACCATGTAATGATATAATAGGATTGATCACTAATAATATTTTGGCAAGAAAATTTCTCCTTCTCCCCCTTCCTTTAAAAAAAAATCTAAAAACTTGCTCTTCGAGTGTTGGGAGGTAGGTTTAGAAAATATGCCTAAGGCTCAATACAATTATTTCCACCTAGTCTTTCAGGGATTTCTATTCTCCAACCTTCCCTTTCATCCCATTGGATGGATTAGGTTGGATTTAAAGTAACTGGCCCAATTTTTTAGTTAAACCTAAAATCTCTCTCAAGAAGATAATTATAGAGGATAAACAAAATGACTCATAGGTCTACGAGACCACCACTTATAACCAAAAACCAAGGATTAGGGAAGCATCTATTTTCTTAAGTAGAATTGTTGGAGGTATGGATTTTTAGATTAAAAATACATCAAATTGGCTCAAAGGCATAGAATACCTAGCTCAAAAGCAAGCAAATTCTAAAGTTAAAAGTGGAAGACAACTATCTCTAATTAGGGCACTTAGAGAAAATTCTAAGGGGAATTTACAAATGATTTCTTAACCTTGAACTAGATAGAGCTAGCCAATTCATCAAATAAACTGGCTATTAAAAGATTAATTGAATTTCACAATCCATCTATCATCTTCCTAAAATGATGTTAGATGGAGAGAAGCAATTCAAGATTTATCCATGTTATTAAAGGCGTGGGAATTTAAATGTAACTTGATATAAATTGGGTTTTAGGGGCGAGGGGAGGGAAAGGATGTAACATGATATAAATTGGGTCTATTCTCTTATTCTAACTCTTGATAATTTTTCAACAAGGTTGGTGACCTCTTTTTTCTCTCTAAATCTTGGGAAAGAAATAATTACCTACTTGAATATTTATGATCCTTCTTTCGATAAACAAGGATCATGGGAAAAAAATATTTAATAATGCTTAGAATCAAAAGCATTTGGTGGTAGTAAGTGGATATTTGGATTTCTCTCTTAGTGATTTAGAGGTTTGGGGGCCTATGACATGTTGGATTTTGTGGCATCAGGAGGTATTCCCACATGCCAAGGAGCCTTACAAATCAACAAAAAGAAAATATTAATTATGAAAAATAATAATAATAATTATTATTATTTGCCTTCATGTAGGCCCAAAAAGTCAAGTTGGCCTCATCTTGTGAATGGGTGTGACCCTTGGTCAAACCCATCTATTTGACCACTATAAATAAGAAAATTCAACCTCCTCACTTGGAAGAATTTGGATCACTCACAAGAACAACATCTCAGATCCACAAATGTGAAGTCAACAGAAAGTAAGAAAAGGAAGTTTGATTAGATCTCAAGCTACATTTGACCAACGTTGACCATTCTCATTCTTCCTTAGTTTGATCAAATTTCTCTGAGGAAATTGCAAGGTGAAAATTTGGCCTCCTCTGACTATAGTAGACCAGAAGCAGAAGGACTGAAATTCAGCCTAAATGAACATATTTGAATAAGTTAATAGAAGTGATATTTTCTCTCTCTTTCTACCAGGTTTGACCAACATTCATGCCTAGTTGGGTTTTCCCAAGGTAATATTGTGTCTCTTATTGTGTTTAGCTATCTTTATGATCCTATGGTTATTATTGCATTATTGTTGAGATTTTCTATCTATAATTACTTTATAAGTGACATAAGGTAACTTGAGAATACAAATCATAGGTAGTCATTTTCAGACTAGAAAATTCTATTTCTATAAGAAAAATCAACATGGAATCAAAGCCTAGGTGAAAGAGTAACCACTATATTACCTTGGCGAAGTCAAGTTATAGAAAATTTGAAGTTAGTCCTAGAGCAAGAGTTCAAGAAGTACTTGATTTCTTGACAAATGGATCCAAGACTCAGAGTTGAAAAACAATTGTGTGAGAAGAAGCCTAGTGAAATAGCTTGCTAACAATAAGACTAAGTACAATAAAAAAAACTTGTGATTTGAAATATCTTTCACTCTAAGGCCTCGGAAGAACATGATATTAGTAGAAGGCCGAGTCTATTCCAAAGTGAATTAAAGTATATTGTTTGAGATGATTATTTTCATTGAAGTCTGAAGGAGTTTTGTTGGAGAATTTTTGTCTACTCTTTGAGATATCCAGGCTTATTTAAATTACATTCTAAGGACACGTCTTCACTGGTCTGTTTTTTGAGATTAGTGTGAGGTTCTTTGTGGATGCCTCAAAGGTTGATTTTCGACCCCCTTTCCTGGGGCCTAATTCAGAGTATTTTGGGCTTCATTTGTGTATTCACTGTGATAGAGCCATGTTTTAAGGCTAAATATGAAGTCTTCTTTAAGGGATTTCTAAGGCCTATTTTGAAGTAGATGGTGGCACCCTTTTAAGACTATTTTATGTTGATTTCAAAGGCATATCTGAATTGTTCTTGAAGCAAAGTTTGGTAGATCTGTAGATAGTTTTTAAGGCCTAGTTCAACCCTCTTTTGTGACAGTGCTAAGGAAAACTTTCAAATCTTTGTTTGATACAAATTTCAGGCCTATTTGAGGCTCCTTTGAAATAGACCAAAGCATACTAAGGCATAACCAAGGAGTTGATCTAAATTCTGAGTTTTTTGAGGCATTCTAAGGTGGCAAAAAAATTGACTAGTATTGATTTGAGTATGAAGTATGACATATTTTTCATGTTAGATATAACTAACTTGACCTATACCAGAGGGAAGTTGTAAAATTTGATTCAAGGAAGTTACTTCAAAAACAAAGGGAGCTAAGAAGAAAGTCTCTCTCACATAAAGAAAGAAATAATAGCAATATGGACAAATGAAGAAGCTCAAAAGCATGTGGGAGTTTTATTACTTGACCTTTACCAGAGGGAAGTTGCAATATTTGATTCAAGGAAGTTACTCTGGAAACAAAGGGAGCTAAGAAGAAAGTCTCTCTCACATAAAGCAAGAAATAATAATAATGAGGACAAATGAAGAAGCTCAAAAGCATGTGGGATTTTTATTGAGAATTAATGGTCAATATCCTTCAAATTTTTGAGATGGTGTGATGGCATCTTACAATGGAGCCATGAAAATTTATTTTTAGGGACAATGATTGATTCCATGTCTATGCTGGAATAAGCTTGCATGTGACAAGTTTGGTGGAGTAAACCCTATAGAAATACCTGGAATGTTGATGGAAGTGAAACTGGCGTGATACATCTCTTTGATAGCATAAGGATGCCTTGGTATTGATGATCAAAAAGTAGTATACATTAGCATTTGATGTCAAAGATGAGGATACCCAACCACCTCAAAAGATTTCAAAGGATTCTTTCAATTAAGAGAGAAATCTTTTTGTTCTATTCAAGTTGCTTGTTCTTTTAAATTTTATGCATAGATTTTCTTTACAACTATATTATAAACCCTTCCTATAAAGGAAGACCTTTGTGAAGATTACCATTTACAATGAGTTATGGCAGCATTAGAAAGTATAAAGCTATTAGTAGGAAGAAGGATTTTCCTATAAGGACCATGACATGGGTTGATATCATTAATGACAATGGAGGCAAAGGATAACCTATTATAAATTTTTAAGGTTTATGGGATACCCTAGAACTATATTTGGAATGATTAATAAGGAAGCTCCAAAATCTTGATGAATATTTCATGTGGATTTAAGTTAGGAAGCAAGGATCAAGAAGGAGTCGACAACTCTAAATTAAAATATAAGTAATTTATGTCCTTCTCTAATTTATTTTATTTTATTATTTCAACTACCTTGTGCCTTTGTAATTCAATTGTAATTGTTTCTTCCATGATGAGGTTTGTAGGAACATTGTGAAAGAATTAATACTAAGAATATTTGTGACTACAATAATCTCTCAAGTAAGAGGGAGTAGCAGAAGTAAAAAGGAAGTGCTTATGAAAGGGAATAGTAGAATAATTTTTTTCATGATGGAGGGAGCAACCAATTTCACCACATGGAAGACCTATTTCAACTTCAAAAGGAAGTTAACCTTAGAAGAAAAGATGAAGGATTTTTTTTTGGAATTACTTTGAAATTGAACACCTCAAGTTAATATACATGTATGGTACCTTGGTACTTATGATGTTTATTGGATATATCTTAGGAAATTAAGTGAGTCTTTGCATAAAGAAATGACTAAATCACTTCATTTGAGACATGATGAAGAAAGGAATAATAGAGCTCCAGTACATATTCTTAAATGAATAGTTTGTGGACAAAATTGAGCTTGGTATGATGCTAGATGCATCCTTCATTGAAAGGAATGACGAGGAAGCCAAAAAGTATTTGGATGGGTCATAAAGTATTTTGACCAAGAAAAGATGTATACATTCACTTTTGAAGCCAAAAGGACTTGGATAGGTTGACCAAAAGTGAATGTTCCAAGGAAACTATAGGATTTGATAGATCTTCTCCTTAAAATACAGAAGGATTTAGATGCCATAAGGACTTAGCTATGTCGACCAAAGGAGATAAATGAAATACACCTTTAAAAACCAGAAGGAATTGGGTAGGTGAAAAAGGAATTTGGCCAAAAAGGTGAATAATCTAATGGTAAATTCTCTTGATAAGTTAAAAGGATTTAATGCCAAGGCCTTTATAAATGTTGTAATATTTTGAAAGAAAATATAGGCATATGGGTTGAGGAAAAGGGGCACTAATTCTAGAGCTAAGGAGGATTTTGATTGAGGCATATTTTAGGTTCTTACTACAACCATGAGGATTGAAAAATGATAAGCAAGGGGTAGGTGGCATCACAGGAATTGGATTTCAAGACTTGGTAGGCATACACAAAATTAATCAGCAATGACAAGGCCAACTAACACAAGAAGAATTTGAAACAGAATGGAAAAGTGGGGTGCATTTGATTGGCTCACAAGTTTTTTGGACATATTGGAAAAACAACAAAAAAAGGCAAAATTTGGGCCATTATAAGAGAGGCAGGAGGAGGATTTAACGAGGGGAAAATAGGTAACACAGGGAGGGAGTTGAAGAGTAGGGAAACCCAAAATAAAATAGGGAGCTGATACTGTTGTTGTGTGTTCAGCCAGATGATTTGTCCATGTACCCATCCTAAGGCAACGGAGGGGTAAATAGAGTCAAAGGGAAGAATATTACTTAGCCAGGAGGGAGATTCTGGTCACTAGAATTCCTAGATCAATTGGCAGCTTGGGCTTTGTCATTAAAGCAGGCCTATTATGCCCTGGAATCTGGCACAGGGGAGGCAACTGCATAAGAGGTTTGATTGCAATCAACCTATGTTTGGGAGATGAGTTTTGTCCCTAATCCATTTCCCATCCTAGTTTGAGATATAAGCTCTCACATGTTAATGGTTGAATGCATGTTGGATCATGACTATCTATGTAATTTTGGAATATGTTATTAGTTGATGTTTTAAAAGATTAATAATGTATAGTATGTGTTTCCATGTTGTGTGTATAATGTACTATGTATAATTCTATGCTGTGCATATAGAGGGGTGGGAATGCTTACAATGCGTTGACATTCAATGATCTATGGCTTATGGAATGATATATGGGTAGTGATCAACATGTCTTTTAGTGTTGTGTATGTGGGATATTGTATTATGTGGGTGTACTCATTTCAATCATCTCAAATTTGGTAATTGGGCATGCATAATGCATGTTTTATGACTATGTCAATGTCAATTGCAACTACGGAGATATGTTTCGTTAATATGCCACTCAGTAACAAATGGTTTATTTACCCAATCTCTAGATAATACATCGAAGACATGCATTTGATGATACTGTTGTTGGCTCCTAAAAGAAGCAATGTACTTGGAGTAACTATTAAGATTGATAATTTATGGTAGATTTAATTATTACAAACCTTAGGATCCATATCACCAGTTGTACTTTACTTGATTTATGTCGAGATGAGGTAAAAATTTACCAACGATACTAGATCTTGGATGTTGACTTTCTATTCATGATTTATAACAAGATAGGGAAGGAGGTACATGCCACTTAGTCGATCATAGCGATGATTTGGCCCTAAGGTAGAATGTCACATGGGCACCATGTGGGGGCCAAGTGGCATGAAAAAACACCTCTTTAGAGAGAAGAAGTAAAAATTTAAGGTGACACAACTTCTAATTCTAGAACCTAAATAGGACCAGTTTTTGTATCCTTGAGGCCATCTTGATAAGGCAATTGCGATGATGCTGACCATTTCTCACTTCAAGAAGTTGAAAAAAGAATGAAAATTTGTATACCCCATTTTCTCAGCTTCACTTTGAGAGTTAAATAAACCTAGTAACCACCTCCTTGATTTAATATGGTAGGGGGTTTGTTACAAGAACATACCAAGTTTTTATGCTACACTTGGTAACAAGAAAGGATTAACACAATGTTGCCATAGAGTTTGGCATACATGTAAGGAATGTTGCAATATGCATCAACCTCTCAATATATAGAAGAATGTCATGTTGGGAAGGCTAGAAATAAAACTCATGAAGAATCATGGCTAGCTCAACTGGCCACAGGAACAAAAAGGAGAGTGACATACATAGTGGAGGCATGCCCTATGGAGATTAGTGGTATGACCACTAGAGTTGCTCTCAATTTATTACCATTGGGATCATATGGTGTTTTAATTAGCATGTACTGGTTAGTAGCCCACAAAAACAAGATTTATTGTTATGGAAAAGAATTGGAATGGCTTGATGACGATAGTGATAAGATAACATTGCAAGGGATAAAGAGACTAATCACGCTTAAGCAAATAACTGCACTTCAAGTGAAGTAATGCAACAGAAAGGGTTATGCATTGTATGAAATACACACGACAAAGGATTTGGAAGGAAATGAAGATTGATTTGAAAGTCACCCAGTGTTAAAGAAGTTTAGTGATGTATTCCCAAAAGAAATCCCAAGATTATCACCCAGAAGAAATCTTAAGATTACCACCCAAAAGAGATATTGACTTTACTATTGAATTAATTCCCAAAACAGTGCAAGTAGAAAAGGCTCCATATCACATGAGCATGTATGAACTTGTGGAATTGAAGATACAATGAAGGGAGATGTTGGATAAAGGATACATTTGGCCCAATGTATCACCCCGAGGAGCCCCAATTTTGTTTGTCAAAAAGAAGGATGGCACGTTGCAACTGTGTATTGACTACTAGTAATTTATCAACACCATTCATTTCAGAGGCATGACATATGTGTTTGTGTGTGCATTTATTCATCATAACTATAAAGTTATGTATGCATAGAGAGGCATCCACATGCTCATCACATTAACAACATTGTTATAGTCCAAAAATAACCCAAACCATTTCAACTAGAAATGCATCATAAGTTCATTAATATTTAAGCAACACAAAAATATACTTATCTTTAAATTTGCATGGAAACTGAGTCTGGGACAAGGACTTTCCACCCAACCATAGACATTTGTAGCCACACTTACTTGCAGTTGTCACCTTCGAGCTAGATTCCAGATTCTGACACGGGTGCTTGCTTAAGGGATTATAACACCAGTTGCCAACGCAAATAGGGAATCCATAGGGCCTCTTCCTCAATCCCAATAGTTGACGCTACCATCTTCTCAACAAAGGGAGTCCAGAGGTTCTTGCCTCACCATAAGTGCATACACAGTGATTCACTCCCTTCCAGGGAGTCCAGCATCCACTGTAATAGTAATGCAACCAAGTCTTATTTTGATGTTGATGTAGGATTAGCCTCTTCCTAAGCTTCCCAGGCCTCCAGATCTTGCTATCTCAACCCACAACTTCTAGTGGACCCACGTTTTTACAGGGCTCCATAGATTACATCACAACCCACAACATTCAGGGACCCAAGTGGTTAGAGGGCTCTAAAGAATTTGTCTCAACTCACAACCTTTAGGGACTCAAGCTGTTATAGGGCTCCATGGATCCTATCTCAACCAATAGCCTCTAGGGAACCCCAAACTATTACCTCAAACCACAACCTCAAGGGAAACTAAGAGACAATCCCCTTCTCTTCTCTCATATTCTTCTCTTCTCTTGTGTCCTATGTTGCCTATTGATCAAACCAGATTTCTTTGTTTTTCTGTTGCTCGAATTGTGTCTCCTCTCTCCTTCAACATGAATTTCTAATACCATGCCTTGACTTCTTTTCCTGGCTCGCATTTATTTCTTCGTCCTTTCTTTCTTTCACTGCTCAAACCTTTCTTTATTTCTTTCTTTCTTGCACTCCACACTACATGGGAGGAAAGCATCATAGGACAAAAGGTTTTGCAGTTGAAGGGAAACGCCATTCCACGGGGTCTAGCTCCTTTGGAAAGGATATTCAAACCAAATGACATAGCTTCAAAGCCTATTGAATCGGGAGCTAAGGAACACGTGGAGGACTGCAATATAGGCTCATAGGATGAACCTTGGTTGATCAATTTATCAACCAAGATCCCCCAACACTGCAAAAAAAGGTACTTAAATCTCTTGAAAGCTTATAAATATGTTTTTTCTTGGTCTTATGATCACTTGAAAACCTTTGATGTAAATATTATGCAACATAATATTCCCCTAAAGAATGATGTGAAGCCCTGTAAGAAAAAACTCAGATAGATCAATCCACTTCTCCTTGTTAGGATATTCCTACACATAGGAAATAGTTAAGTTCAACTTGGTCTAGTATAGAGTTAGGTAAAGTGTGTTTCTTTACTGTTGTACATTTTGTAACTTACAATCCGACGGTCACGATATGTAGTGATCTGACAGTTCACTCTCTCCTCGGTATTACCGACACTTGATCCGTGGCTTGACACCCGATTGGTCCATGAGTTCTATTTAAAGCGCATGGAGGGTCATTGTTCAGGAAATCCGTCTATGAGAGAAAGCTTATGTAAATTTTCATTCTTTGATTAATAAATTGCCTGAAGTGGCCACGTTGGCTCAGGCCGTGGACTGTTTCCCTCTTTGAGGGTTTTAACCACGTCAAAAATACTGGTGTATTGATTTGATATCTGGTTGTGAGCGGTGTCCTTTTGGTGTTCTTTCTGAGGAACTTACCCTGTAAATTCCTACATGGTATCAGAGCTATTTGAGGGCCGCGTCCATTGGTGATCCAAATCTGAAGCCGGTACAACTGCATGCGGCTGTCGTTTCCTAGATCTAATGTTTCTGACTACTTTCAGGCCAAGAGGACTACTCCGTTGTGTTCAGAGCATCTGTTTCAGTGAGGAACCCCTTTCGTTTCATGCGAAAAGGTTTCCGGTAGCCCTATCTGCGTCATTTTTAAGATCTGGAGGTATATAGTGTTTATCTGCAGTTTACTGTTATTTTCTCTCTGGTTATTTCAGTTTCTGTTTATTTACCTTTTTTATTACCGAATCTATACCTTTCATTTCTGCGTATGCTCTTTTCCCTGCGACTCTGTGTGATCTGGGCAAATCAGAAACAGAAAGGAAGTTTTTTTTCTCTCATGTGTATGCTCTTTTCCTTGCACCTTAGTGTGATCTTGGAAAATCAGAAACATTGAGAAAAATATTTAGTTTCCGGCTAAAGATAA
>APFE030796518.1:0-19513 GCA_000404065.3 Pinus taeda | reverse complement strand
TAGCTCTCCCTTTCGGAACCACAGGATTCTTATCAAGTGGACTTTAACTATTTCACGTGAGTTGAAAATAAAAGCACTCGATTTATCCTGATTTATTTCAGTTCCAGAAGAATCCATGAATACCTCTAGAATCTCCTTTATCTTTTTGACTTCTCGCAGTGATACCTTGCAGAATATCATGATATCATCTACGCACTGTTGGTGCGTAACTGGGACGTTCCCCATAGGCGCACCCCTTTAACGTTCCTTTCTCTTAGCTCTTTCTCAATATACCTCCCCAACCCTTCAGCTGCTACTATAAACAGGAACGGAGACAGGGGGTCTCCTTGATGTATGCCCCTTGAAGCATTAAAGGTTGCAGTTGGGGTACCATTTAGGAGTATGGAGAAGTTCACCGTGGATATCATGCTCAGTATCCATTTCACCCATCTGCTACAGAACCCATAGGCTTGAAGAATGGATTTTAGATACTTCTAGTTTAATCTGTCATATGCCTTTGATAGGTCTAGCTTAATCATCATGCCTGGTTCCTTTTTTTGTTTCAAGGTGTGTATAACTTCTTGAGATACTACCAGTCTCCCCTCCACGAACCCTATCTCTTCTGGGGAGATTATGATAGGTAGGATAGGTTTGAGATTATGATAGGTAGGATAGGTAGGATAGGTGGCTATAATCTTATAAATAACGTTGCAGAGGGCAATCGGCCTAAAGCCTTCTGCTGATTCTGAGTGAGCCGATTTGGGGATGAGAGTTAATAAAGTAGAATTTAATCCAGGCCATACCTTTTGATGTATGCGCGCTTCCTCCACCACTTCTAAGATTTCTTCTCCTATGAAATGCCAACAAGCTTGGTAAAATTCCATTGTCTATCCATCAAGGCCTGGGGCTTTGTTTCTTTTCAAGCGCTTCACTATTTCCTCCACTTCCTCTAGGGTTTCTCCCCTCATCAGTGCTAAATTTTCTCTCTAGTTACAAGCTTGGGTATTTCCTTACTAATCCTTCCTATGGATTCAGTGCTATTTCTTTGGGGTTCAGTGAGTAAACCTCTAAAGTGATTTACCAGGTCCTGTTCCATTTCCTCATGCTGAGCTATGTGCTAGCCTTCCTTGTTTTTAAATGAGAAGATCCTGTTCCTTTGTCTATGCTGAATCATAGCCTTGTGGAAGAACTTTGTGTTTCTCTTGCCTTCTCTGAGCCACTAAACTCTGGAATTTTGTTCCCATAATATTTCTTCTTGTTTCCTTCGCTCTTCTAATTGGCATATTACAATGCCTTCTTCTCTGCTTCTCTCCTCATTTCTTCCCTTCAATATATCTTTCTGTCGTAGTTCACTCATTTTCTGTTCTAAGCGTTACTGCTCTTTGAGGATGTCCCCGAACTCCTCTTTATTCCCATTTTTTATTCTCCCTCTAAGCTCTTTCAATTTAAGTTGAAAAGTTTGCATCTTAATTCTTCCACTTTGTCTACTTTTAGTCCACCACTCTTCTATTTTAGGTAGAAACTTTTGGTCTCTTAGCCAGAAGGCTTCAAACCTAAACGACCTTCTTTTGGGCCTCTGCTTGAGATCTATCTCCAACTTTATTGTCTAGTGGTCTGATTCTACTACTGGCAGGATCATGGCTTCTATGAACACATATTTCATCATGATTTCCTCAGAGATAAGGAATCTATCCAGTCATGAAGCTATTTGATTTTTCTCTCCTCTATGATTATTCCATGTATGGGTGCCATTTGTTGTCTGGATATCCACCAATATTTGTTCTGATATCATGTATCTGAATGTTTCCATATCTGAATTTATCCTTCTCATCCTGCCCCTCTTTTCTTCTAAGGTCTTTATCACATTAGAATCGCCCCCTATAATCCATGGCTTCTCTGGAATAAGTCTTCTCATTGCTTTTAGATTTTGGAGGAATCCTTTTCGTTCTGTTGGTGTATGTGGTCCATACACTCCTATTAATACTGCACATTCTGATGATCCTATTACCTTGAATGTTCCTGAGAAGATTCGTGGGAGGCTTATCCAGTTTTCAAATTGAATTTCCTCTGGGTTCGATATGATTGCCAGTCCTCCTGCACTTCCTGTTGCATCCTGTCCCACTATTTCATATCTGGTGTTGACCCTGCTCATTATTTCTTTCCTTCTTTTTGTACTAATATTTGTTTCTTGTACTATCATTATACTTGTTTTATCTCTTTTTAATCTATCTTTCAGGTATCTTTGTTTAGCTCTACTATTGAGGCCTCTGATGCTCCAACTTGTAATAATCATTTTAACAATCTTGGTGGTGTTTGGAATACCTCTGATAGAGGTATGACCCTTCCAAATTTCACCAGCATCTCTCCTACCTCCTAAATTGTCTCTCTCATTGATCGCCTACCCCTCTTTCTTCCTCCTTTGCCAAAGTTGCTCATTCCCATGATCTGATTTCCTTGTAAATCTATCGGTTCCAATTTGTTAGCTATTGATACCCCCACTTTTTCTTTATATTTTTGAAAGGCTTTTTTATATATTTGCTTCTGCTCCTCCGGGATAAATCTTTCATCTAGCATCCTCCATTCCTGCAACAACTTCCTCATAATGCGTTGCTCTTCCCCTCTATCTTTTTGTGGGTCTATATCCATTTGTATTTGTTCATTTGGTTGTTCTCCTTTTTCCTCTGCCTCCCCATGTTCTCTACCCTTCTATTCTGATACTTGTTTTCCTGTTTCTTTTGAGTTTTCCACTGTCTCTTCCTCACTGTCTTTGTTTTCCCCCATCTCAATCTCTTCTTCTTGGAGAGCTTTGAATTTGTTTTGCATTTCCAGGATAATATTTTATTTTGGCATTTGTCAATGTGGCTTGTTAAACCCTGATTTCTTTTTCTGCTGTACTTCTTTAAAATCCTCTTCCCCCTGTTCAAGTTCCTTTTTTGTTGTTCTCTGTTGTTCTCTCTTTTCCTTTACATCCTCTATTTTATTTAATGGACATTGTCTGAAGAGATGGTTTTAGTCATGACATCGTCTGCATCGAAAAGGTATGTGCTCATAATCAATTGGTTGTTGCCAGATCTCGTCATGATATTCAAGCTCAATGAAGTCTGGGAGAGGTTCAGTTGTATTCATATATGCGCATGTTCTAGCATATGATGTATATCTTCCTCGTTTTTTGTATTCTCCAACTTTCACAAAACACCCTATTGTATTTCCTATACCTTCTAAAATCTCCAGGTCCTAGAACTCCGTTGGAAGCTCGAAGAGCTTTATCCAGACCGTGGCTGCAAGCATTTTCTCTTTGTCTAGATTATAGTAGTCTACCTAGTTCTGCATAAATAGGCTTGCTTATTCATGAAATAAGGTCCTCCCTTGAAAATCCTTTCATTGTCTTCTGTGTTAGAGAATATCACGGTAAAAAACCTTTCGCTCCTAGTTTTAGTTCCACATGCCCCTTAGGTTTCCATCTATGTTGTATCCATTCAAATAAGTCTTTCTCTCTTGGTCAGAACCCTACAAATTTACATATTAATGCATACTCTTTCATGTAACTCCTATTTTCTTCAAGTTTGTTGCTTCGTATTATAAACCTGGGTTTCTTCGACGCCCTTGCGAGACATTTACCTCACAGGCCCGTCTGCCAATTTGCTCCGCTAGCTGAGTTTCCTCCATTATTCAGCTTCATTCCATTCCACATAGGCTCCTTGCTTGCCTCCCCCATTGCCATGCTCTTGTAGGAGGGGATCTCTCCCCTTCCCCCGCTTGTTTCCATTCAACCCCTCAGCGCTTACTCTTCCTTTCGTTCCTTCTTGCACCAGTCTGAAAAACCCTGATTTGGCCCTTCTCGCTTAGAGCTTCACTCCCTGCTCATTGTCTTTGCTTCAAGAATGCAGACGGGATGGATTGTTCAGATATTCTCTGCCACTGGAACCCTCATCCACTAAAACCCTAGCCAAATCTCTTCCTCAAGATAATGCCGCAACAATATATTGTTTTATTAATAAATAAGTAAAATGATTTTAAATTAATTCTAAATATGAAGAAAGTTAATATATGCGGATGTGTTGTTTTAGAAATTTAGGAATATAATTTTAATTTTGTATTATTGTATTCATTATGATTTAGTCAATTTTTTGTCGAATTTTCCAACTATTTTTTATTGGTTAAAATTTCCCTCTTACACAACCATTAACATTTTTTATCTTTATCAAAATGGAAAATTGTGTATGGTAAATTATGTATGTATGTTACCTTTAATTTTATTCAACATTAAATTATTTTTTTGATATCAAATGTGTTTTTTTACTGCTAGGTGATTTCATTGTTTCATCATGAATCCAACTATTTGGAGTTGTCTTCCATTTGAAGTTCTTGAACTTGTCTTTCTGTGGATCCCTTTATCGGTTCTGATAAACTTTAGCATTTTTTGTTAAAAATAGATGAACGCTTTGCAAAACCCTTATTTCTTTTTACATTGCAAGAATATCTGTACGAACAAATTTACATTTCTCGTTCCTTTCCTCAATAGTGAAGACAATTGTTTTCTTGCTCAATACCTTAATCAAAATGGCCACATACTTCAATTTCATTTGCAATTCATAGATTCAAAATAGAGAGTAGATTGTATTGTTGGAGAAATCGTGGTTTTATCCTTACAAAAAAAATGCTAACAAACACACAAGTATTTTGTAACGAATCCATTTACGAAGGCATTTAAAAGCATAGGGCCAATACGAATTGGAGACTGGGGATTCTTTTCATTATTGGAAAATGTAAGCGTCAAAAAATATGATTGGGTTGTTCTAAAACATATGTATGACAAAGTGCAGTCTAAATTTTATGTTTGTAGTAGTCCTAATAGGGTATGGCAAAGGGTTGTTGTTCCATTTGCTGGCACTTCACCCAATAAGAATGTAGTGTTTTATAAAAGTAATTTGTTTTGGTTGTATTTGGACAAGGGGTGTGAAGATTTTCTTTGATACGGGTATGCAATCTACTAGTTTGATGTAACAAAAATTTAGTGGGGTTTTTCATTTGTACCAGTCAATGACATATGGTATATGTTGTTAACAATATACATGAATTAATTGATATGCCTTGTCAATGATGGCTACACTTCTGTACGGTGAATTGAAGAATTAGATCATTTCCAATTTGCTCAATTGTTTGTTGAATGAAGAATTGACTACTTTGAAGATGATTGGAGTTTAAAATGGATTTTTTTGGAAGAAATGTTTGTACATATAAATAGAAAATGTCCTTGTTATCTTCTATTTCGAACAGTCCATGGTTTGCTTCTTATGCGCAACTGAGGTGAAGTTCCTTTACTATTATATGACATGATGACTCGAATATGTTTTCCAATTGATATTGATAATTCAACTAATTGGTTTTGGTACCCAACACTGGAGGATTGTAATGATTTGATTGAGTATCGAAATGTTTTTGCAATTGCTCCCCGTATGGATTCTGTTGATGAGATTCCACCATTGGATATGGATATGGGTTCTTAGGATATTAGTATTAATACGGGTTCTTCTAAATATTTCGATTTTATATACTCTCTATTGTTGTGGAAAATATTTCCATTTTTGTCTATATACATACTATGGTATTAATGATAATACTTTAAAATTATGTTTTTATCGATGTTTGTGATGTAAAATATTTCATATTGTTTCGGCTAAAGTTTTCTTATTTACATGTAAATGTTTCTCAATGTTATGCATTTTTCTTTGTTTGTATAGTTATAATTTCTATGAGTTCTGTCATACATATTATTTTTATTGGGTTTTGTCATTGATTCTCAAATAATGTTATATGTTTATGTTCATTTTAATATTTACATTTATATTTTGATAGTATATAGTTCCAAATTTTTTGATATACTTCGAATTCATATAATTCTTAGAGTATTGTGACCTAATAGTATGGGTTTCATTTTGATTCTAATATGAAACATTGAAATTTAGACTTTTTTTGTTTAAGTCATTTGGAAGAATTCATTTCTATTTTTGGCCATTTTGATTTTTTTTGTTTTTTGTTTTTAGACATTTCGAAAGAGACTTATACATTTTGATAAGTTTACATGGTTGGAAAAAAATAACATGTACACTTTTTATGTTTTTTATGGTTTCCAAAAGAAACTTGTGCCTTTTCATTCTTTTTGGTTTTTTTATATTAGATATTTGTTATGTTCCATGTTTATGATTTCATTATGATTCATTGTAGACATGTCATCAAAAGGCACAGGCAACCATACAAGAAAATGAAATTTGTCACCAAAAGCACATGATAGGTCTTATGAAAGTTGTCGTTTGAGGTATAAAGAAAATAAGGATGCCATAAAGGAGCATAGGAAAGCTATATGTAATAGAAAAATGAGTGAAGCCACTCTTGAGAATGATTTTATAATTCCTGATCAGTATCGTAATATGGACGATATAATGGAAATAACATTTCTTGTTGATAGCTCGTTATCAAGATATTCTCCTCGTCATCATAATCTTGTTGTTCGATGCTCTTCTGAAAATTTTCATAACATTGGGGAAGCATCTTGCAATCAAGAAGAACACCATATCTATAATGTGGATGCAAATGTCCACACTAACCCTTTTGTGCCCAATTGCATGTTTTGATGGCCAAAGGTTGCAAAACATCCATGGTGGTGCTAATGATGACATTTTATGTGATGATTTGGATGATAGTTCACTTGGTGATTTGTTTGATAATTTGGATCCAGTCGCTCAAAACATCAGATCTTCAAATCCCACTTCTCAACGTAATGTGGTCCCACCAAGAGAACCAATCATCCCTGATATCATTTCACATGGAATAATGGATGTAACACAATGATATTTTGATTTTCACTGCAATAGTGGTTGCTTTATTACATTCCTATATTTACAAAGTTTTGTTCACTAAAATTATGTTATTTTATTCTCTTCGAATATGATACAACTTGTTTTAATAGAGGTCTACAAATTAACTCCCAAAGTGTTCCATATACTAATCTAAGAAGTGAAAATGAAGCATTCCATAACCTTCCTATGCATTCTCCTCAACGATAAATTTGCCAAACTAATGTAGATTTTCAATGCTTTTTATTTTCTTTACGTTTTTTTAAATTTCTAGTTGCTTGGACATTGAATTTTATGGCATATTTTATTTTCTTTGAATAGGACACAAGTCATTTCAATAGAGGCATACAAACTAACTTCATAGATGTTCCATCTACTGATGTTAGAAGTGAAGAGGAACCATCTCATACCGTTCATCCACATCTCCAAACAAATGTAAATGTTGAGTGCATTTGATATTTTTCTCAATTTTTCATTTACAGTTCCTTGCAAATTGTATTTTGTAACCTTTCATGGAGAAACCATGATCTCGTCTCATTAGCTTGGAGAATTGGAATCTGAAACATCAAATTGTAAAAGTAATGTAGATGTTTAATGTATCTGATTTATTTCCAATTTTTGAATATTTCTTTTTTGGACATGTAGTTTTATAACACATTTTACTTTTTTGAAATAGAAAACAACTCATTTGAAGAGAGGGATAGAAACTACATCCCAAAATGTTCCATCCATTGATGTTAGAATCCAAGAGAACCCATCTCATAACCCTCATCCACATGAAGACACAAATGTAAATTTTGAATGCATTTGATTCTTTTTCTTTTTTTTCATTTATAATTATTTGGAAATTAAATTTTAAAGTCTTTTATGACAAAGAGACCTTTACATCCTCTCAGGTTCGGGAAATGCACACCATAAATGTGGAAAGATATTCTCATATATCCATTTCACATGCTTCAAATTTGCGAAGGGAATCTTATGTTCTTGAAGATGAAGTACATGTTAGAAAAAATTTTACTCTTCCAGATGGTTTTCACCAGGTTCGATGAGAAGAGAGCATAATCATTTTGATGAAAACATGATTCCAGTGCACAAAATATTTTGAGCAAAGATAGATAGCTTGTCAGTTGTTCAGATGTGCCACATTTCCCAAGAATAATATTCAAGAATCCATGTTGTGAGACATTCTGAAGGACCTATTTGCAGACGACGTAAGAGTGAAAGAGGAGCCCATCATTTTTGTCGATATAATAACATGGATCCTACTCAGAAAACTCATATTTTAAGAGTTCTTAATCAAGTTGAAGAAATGCTAATAGCACATGTCAATCCTATTTTTAAAGTGAAACAGGCTTGAGGTGGGCCCTATAAGTATAGTGGTCATACGATTAGCTTTCCTCAAGATATTTCTACAATTCTACAAAGCCTTCTCTGACATGCTGAAGACATTGACTTTCTAATTGTGAGGAGACATGTTGTTCACTATAAATATTATGAATGTTATGTCAAAATATCTCAAGTGAGCACTGCATTGCTTTTCAAAATCCAACATGATTAATATTATCAAGATGTTGTAATTGATTATGATTCAGTGACTGCTCTGCCCAAAAGATCAATGGATGTCTCCTCTAGGCTTAAATTTGTTGTTTGTGATATTGAAGAATATGATATCAATGAACCTAAGAATGAAGGGCTTCATGCTAAGCATTTTCCCTCTCATCCTTCATTTTTTGTTGCTTTTCTACCAAACAAATGAAGAGAAGTGGAAGAAATTAGAGAATTTCTTGATAATGTTGATTCTTCACATGTTAAATATATGGACTGGCTCAGCATTGGAACCTCTCCGGGGAATGGATATAATATAGAGGGGCTATTAGATATCGCATTCCCAACATTGTTCCTCACTAGTAATGCTGATTGGTTGCAACCATGTATTTGTAGTGTTGAACTTCATGAGTATGGATTGCATCTACTTAGGTACAATGATCAAAGATTTGGAAGCCATCCTCCCTTTCGATATTACCTATTAAACATGATAATGCTGCATCGCAGCTAAGCAAATGTTGTAGTTTTTGCAAAGAAACATTTACATGATAACTTACCTATAACAATTGAAGAGTTGTGTCAGCAACTATCTAATTTACCAGATAATAAATTGGCTGAGCATATTACGTGTTTTGGTTCTTCTCTCAGAGATGCAAGGGCATACTAGACTAACTGCCGATCTGAATTGACGGACATGATTATTTTTTACTTTGAGTGCAGTTGACACAAAGTGGTGAGAGTTGCAGAACCTCATGCCCATACATTCACATTCGTATTCTTCAAATGAGCATCATATGAAACTTGAGAATTTTATCCAGTACCCTCATATTGTTACGACATTTACGCACCACAAATTCAATATTTTTAAAGAGGAAGTTATCCAAAAATATCTTAAAGCTAAAGGCACTCGCTACAGTTTTGTGTTCATTTTTTTCTATACTTTTTGAACTTTTATTATGATTATATTTATATTGTTTGTAGTAACTATATCTTTGTTTCCTTATATATTACTGGAAACAAGGAGGTCCAATAGATATACATCGTTTGCTATGGTTAGAAGACTCTCCTGACATGGAAATGATTGATTGATCAAATAGTTCTGATGTATAAGTTGAAAAGATATTCTTTGACAAATATGTAACTACATGGAATCCGTGGGACATACATCATCGCAACATAATGGTTCCACCAAGCTTCAATGATTACCCTTACCTATTGAATACTGGTAAGATTTTCTCTTATAATCCTTATAATGATTACGAAGAATTGTTAAACTGTGTCCAAAGGCACACAAAGTGTATTGTAGATTCTTGTTTGTACAAAAAGGGCACTATTCTAACATGTCGGTACAATGCTCCATGGGATCTTTGTGACGAATCAAGATTTTTCATAGATGATCGAGGAAGAAAATAATATTAGCTAACAAGAAATGATGATAGGCTTAATGTACATAACATTCACCTTCTAACAATGTGGTGTGAAAATGTTGATTGCCATCCAGTGCTTTCTCACTACACTATGTTGAAATACATTGCTAAATATACATCAAAAGCAGAAAAAAGGTCTGAAAGTTATCATCATATGTTAACTATAATTTTAAATTCTATTCACTCTAAGGATCATGCTTTATGTGCATATAGAAAGTTTCTTGAAGACATGATTGTTGACAGTGACATTGGAGCACAAGAAACATGCCATATGTTGCTTAAGCTACCTCCTGTTTTTTGTAGTTAAAAATTTGTTTCCTTAAATGTTGGAAGAAAGGTTTTTAGGAAGATCTCAAGGGATGGCTTGCAATTTTTATGTGACAATACATTTATTCAGCATTATCAGAAGAGACAATTTCTCCTTGAACATATATCCTTGATAGAACAACAAGATCGTGGGCATTTGATAGCAACTGTA
This sequence comes from Pinus taeda, assembly GCA_000404065.3. Classification (NCBI taxonomy): domain Eukaryota; kingdom Viridiplantae; phylum Streptophyta; class Pinopsida; order Pinales; family Pinaceae; genus Pinus; species Pinus taeda. The sequence goes on along the minus strand of APFE030796518.1, from coordinate 9,230 downwards.
AACAAGATCCATGGAAGCCTAAAGATGTTCATGCTATTGTTCATGCCTGGCCACTGTTTTATTCTATTCCTAGTGAGGCTTCAGAGGAATTTGAAACCTTTTTCTCCACATAATTGCTCTTGTACAAGCCATTTCATTACATTGCTACAGAAATTGGCCTTTCAGCTGAAATTATTATTGAAAATTGGGGGAATTTTCGATATCGAGCATGGCATGTTGATCGAAATCCATCAATTACAGACAATATTAAAGATGAAAAACATTGTCTTTTTTCTAACCAGGAAATGAATCTTGAAGATTATTTTCAAGAATGACAAATTTTCTCTAGCTTGGTTCCACCAAATGATGTGAATGTGCCCGATCTTCACACCCTTCATTGAAGGGACTCTAATATATCCTTTTACTAGGAAAGTACAACTATTTCTGATGATGTTTTAGAACAAGCTATTAATTTTATAAGATATGCAAAATCAAGGGGTGGTATTGTTGACCTTTCGAACAAAACATTTGAATCTCGAGATTCTTTGTCAGAAAAATATTGGCTTGCTTTTGAAATTTTCTTAAGGCACTTTGCTGAATATGAGATTTGTGAAGCTCTTCTTATGGTTATTCAAGGCACTGCGGGCACTTGGAAGTCTTTCCTTATCCAATGTATTTTTGAAGCTTTTTCTAATTCATGAAGTAATGGAAGAATCCCTTTGCTTCTTTGTGCCCCAAAAGGAACAACTACTTTTAATATACATGCAAAAAAAATACACTCAACTCTAGAAATTCCAATTAAAGATATGCATCCACTACAGGGGCAGTTACTTGCAGTATTCCAAGAAGAAACACGACATGTTAGATATATATTGATTTATGAAATGATCATTCTATGATCAGAGTTGTTTATGAAAATAAATGCTTTCTTACAAGAAGCATTTCCAGAGAAAAATAATTGTCCTTTTGGTGGCCGATCCACCATCCTTGTAGGTGACCTTGGCCATCAGCCTCCTGTGAGAGATAAGCCTTTGTATGCAGGTAATACATCAGGGAATGTCTTGTTGAACAAATTCAATGAGCAAAGATTTGGGGTGGCAATGGGATCTCCCCTCTCACCAATTATGCCCAACTTGTGCATGGAATACTTTGAAAACAAGGCCCTTGAACCATACCCTTTGAAGCCATCTTGGTGGAAATGATTCATGGATGATACCAACCTAAAATGGACCCAGGGTAGGGAAGAACTTAACAAGTTTTTCACACATTTGAACTCTATTTCTCCCAAAATTAAATTTACTATGGACTTGGAGGAAAATAATAACATCCCATTATTGGACGTTCTTATCATAAGAAAAATGGATGGCTCTTCAGGACACAAAGTCTTTAGGAGATCCGCTCACAGAGAAAGCGACCTCCACGCTGACTCCTACCACCATCCATCACAAACGTTCGGAGTTCTTAACACTCTTGCCATTAGGGCCTTTAGCATCTCTGACTCTAAAAATATTAGGGAAGAGAAGGAACATTTGTCTTTGGTGTTTAAGAGTATAGGCTACAAAGATAAGGAAATTAAGATAGCCTTAAAGAAAGCAGAAAGGAGGGTGCTATCTAAAATACCTAAGGCCCAAGACCTTAACCAATGTGGTAGAGTTTTCCTACCATATATCCAAGGAGTAACATATAATATTTCCAAAATCGTAAGAAGGAAAGACATAGTAACTTAGTTCTCACCACCTAGAACAATAAAGTAGGGTATGAGGTATGTCAAAGATGATATTGATAGACAACAACTCAAGGGAGTTTACAAAACTGATTGTTCCTCTGGAAAAGGTTACCTGGTGAAACAGGTCATTCTATCTAGAAAAGACTAAAAGAGCATGGAGCTAATATCAAGAACAAAAGATCTCATACTTCAGCACTTGTAGAGCATTCCTCAAAAATAAAACATCATGTTTGTTTGGAAAATGCCTCAATCAGCACCAAGGGAAGAGCAGCATCAAAGAAGGAAGATCAGGGAGGCTCTTCAGATTATAAAACACCCTCAAAATCTCAATGAGGACAATGGTATCGAGATCAATGGTAGTTGGATCCCCTTAATCAAAAGGTTTGAACCTCCAAAAACTTCTGAGGTAATGATGTAGGTTTGTTTTTTTTTTTAGATATTCATATGAATTAAAATAGATATTAGGTTTAGGTTTTATAATAATTATTATCATTAAAATTGAGGGTTATTCTTTTTATATTTGTAATAATAATAATAATAATATTAACAAATCAATCATAACAATAATTAGTTTCTAACTAAGAATAAAATTTACTTATGTTATTTTATTATAATATAAAAATATAATAAGGTTAAAATAAAATAAAATAAAATAGAATAAATAATTATGATTCTTAATAAATTAATAATTATTATTAATTTATTAGTAGTTAATATTGAATATTATTCAATATTTTAATAATTTATTGTTAATATTATTCAATATTGAATAATATTATTACTTATAATAATATTAATAAATATTAACAAATCAATCATAATAATAATCAGTTTCTAACTGAGAATAAAATATGTTATTTTATTAGAATATAAAAATATAATAAAATTAAAATAGAATAAAATAATTATTATTATGAATTATTTTCATAATTAAAAACTAAATAAAAATTTTAAAACTAGCATTACTTAACAATTAAATCTATAAATAAGAATAATTTAATTATGATAATCATCAATTATAAATAATAATAGTAATAATAATTATAATATAATAATTTAATTTAATATTTAGAATATTAATTATTAATAACAAAAATGACAAATTAAAATAAAATTAAAAATTAAAATTAAAAATAAATTTATTAGCTGACTTTCAATAAAAATATTTCTTTAACTATTAATCCTTTCACAAAGCTCTTCTTCTATGATCATTCAGATTGGTCCTGATGATGGATTCTTGTTGGGATTTGAAACATTGATAGAAATATGGTTCCTACTACGGATACTCTGAAACTAAGCTCGAAAGAAATGAACCACAAATGCCTAAAATCCAAATTCAGTGTTGTCACTCTTAACACAATCTTTTGCCAGCAAGGTAATAATGAGAAATGATATTGTTTTCGTTGAGTCCTCAATAACATAAGAAATATAGAACATGTTCTTGAATATTAGGAGCCTCTTATGTCACAGGCTGGTATGAGGTTGCATCCTAGAGAAAGAGATTTATTTAATCCAACACTTCACATGTTTCCAACAAATAATTTGCTCTCCCTCCATAATAGGCATATGTTTAAGTCATTAAATTCTCCAATTGCATGATATGTTGTTGGGCATTCAAGACGTTCAAAAATCAGTGGTGTTGATGATGATTGATTAGACCGTGAAGTTTTGTTTTGTGATTGTGAGCGTGTTACGTTGACATGTAATTTACGGGTTGAAGATGGCTTGGTGAATGGTACACTTGGTTACGTTAAGGATATATTTTATCCACCTACCTCTAAGCCACCTCAACTTCAAATGTCCACAACTGTTGTTTTTGATAAATATGTTGTTCTTCCATTTGATGCAAGCAATCCAACATTGTCCCTATCACACCAGTGATAAGAGGAAATCGAAAGAAAATTCCTTTGAAGATGGAATGGGCCCTCACAATCCATAAGGCATAAGGATTGACTTTAGAACAAGCGTGAATTGATATTGGTAATAAATAGCAGCAAGGCCTTACATTCACAGCCATATTAAGAGTGAAATCAATAGATGGTTTACGCATTGCACCGCCTTTTTCTTTTCAACATTATGCCAAGATGAAAGATAGCACATATGTTACAATTAAGAATAAGTAAGAGGAGAAATTAGAGTCTGCATCGCTATGACAAACAAATAATAACATTGTGACCTTCTTTATAGTATGTTTTTTGAATTTCTTTTATAGTCCTCTTGATTTACTTTTAATATAATAAAAATTTTCATATATTTATTAGATTAATAAATTCATCAGATTCATAGTAATATTTGAGAAAGTTGTTTTCATCATTTTTCATGTTGTTGAATTTACTTATTTTTTTTTAAGTGCCTATTTCTCTTTTCTTTGCAATAGACCATTCAAACATAAATAATGAGTTATATGAACCAATCATTCAAAATCATTTTTATAACTGGTTCATATTGATATTAATATTGTGGATTCATATTACATCATGAAATGAAGAAATGGATGTTTCGAATATTGGTCATCACCATGGAAAATATTCATTTTTTTAATATTGGCGTCCGTTTTATTCCATTTGCACAATTTCTTCTATATTATTTTGAAATGAGGCTTATATTTATAGAAATTTTTATATCATTTGGTTCATGTAACACTATAACATTAAGTTTTTTAACATAAATACAAATGCAGTGTTGTTTTATATATATATATATATATGATTATTTATTTTATATATATATATATATATGATTATTATTTGTGATGTCTTTATTGATTTTTCTTTTGTTTTGTGTCTTTCAAATGCAGATATGGACAATGATGATGTCGTCTATTATTCTAGAAAAATACATGATATTGTTGGAGCTAGAAGCTTTCTTTCCTATCTTCAGAACAAGTTTGATAGAAAACATGTGTTCCATCCTGCATTTATTGATGATCATATTCATGAGTTAGATCATACAAAAACACATGTAAAATACTTGAAACATGTGCACCAGAGGGAGTCCAGGAGGATAATATGAAGGAATTGGTTGGAAAGTGTTAAGTATCATGATCATTAACTTATTGAATTGGATTAGAGATCCTTTTGTCATCAGCCTAGTTGTGTTTTGGAATAGGCCACTCCATAGGTGACTTTTGAAACACTGTTTGAAGTTCAATTTTGTAGTGGAATTATCTAATGTAAAGAAAAAAAAAATATATATGTTAAGACTCAATGTTCTTTCTGTGGTTGCAATGTTGGTTAAATTAGTCTTTTTAAAACACTAATGTTTTTATTATGCACACAATTGTATATCTCTGGTCTTAAAATGTCCTATTATGTTGTTCTTCTTTAAATCCAATGTGTGCAATTTGGATGTGTTCTTTTCATTTATGTTGATTTGCTCCAATTGAAGTGTTACTATTTTATATCTTTCTCTTGCATTTGTGATTGTTGTGGTCTTTTGTGTGGATCCCTTCACTTTGTTCACGTCTTTCATAAATGAAAATATTGTTTACATTTATAATATTATTGTTTGGATTTCATGTTCTAGTATTTTATATCAATATTCTTAAGATTTATACTATTAATACATTCATGTATTGATATCAATGTATTTATGGCTTAAAATTTATTTATTGTTTCTAATTTAGCGATATAGATGTGTTATTATTAATGTAATGATGATTTATCATGTTTTAATGCTTTATGGTTTACAATGTGGTTCTTATATTGGTTTTGGTTTATGTTTTTTATTATTGTTTTGTGTTATACCCTGATTTATGTTTACAATATTGATGTGATGGATTTAGGGCTTAGGTTCGATTTACTATTTCCTTGGGTTTATAATATTAAATGATTAATTTTATTTGTTTTTAATTTTTAATATTGATAACTCCTTCGGCTTATCATTTATTCCCTTTAGTTTAATAATCCCAAATATTAAGGTTTAAATAATAGTCCTAAGGTTTAATATTAATCCATTACATTTACAATGTTTATCCATTCAATTTACTAACGTGTTGCTTTGATAACATCAACAATCCCTATGGTTTATTAATTCCTTAGGTTTATAATATCATAGTCATAGGGGTACATCAATTTATTGGGTTTAAAAAATTAATTCCTATTAGTCATTCCTGTTTTTAACATTGATCACTTTCGATTTTTGATCCCTTTGGTTTCTAATATATTTCCCTTCAGTTTATTAATTCCTTAGGTTTATAATATCAAATTCTTGGGTTTCTTTGTTTTTAAAATTTTTAATATTAATAATTCCTTGGGTTCATAATCCCTTGAGGTTTTAGTGTTAATCGCTTGGGTTTATTATTCCTTTGGGTTTATTATGTCAATCCCTTAGGTTTATTATTCCCTTAGGTTTATATTATTAGTCACTTTTGTTTAATAGTTTTCCCCTAGGTCCATAATCCCTTGGGATTTTAGTAGTAATCCCTTGGGTTTATAGTATCAATCACTTGGGTTTATTATTCTCGAGTCAAACATGGTTTATTATAATGTCGACCATGGTCCAACATGGAATTGTGATAAGGATTGTCTCAATATGAAAATCAATGATGGTCGATCATCTTTATTTTAATGTTTATAATATTTGCCTTAGGGTTTATATATGTTGGATTTATGATATTATTTCCTTGGATTTAATATTATTCCCCTCGGTTCATAACCCCTTTGGGTTTTAGTATTAATCCATTCATTTTATTATTCCTTTGGGTTTCCCTTAGGATTATAATATCGATCATGGTAAACCATTATCAATCATAGCCAACCATGGTCAACCATGCTTGAATGTCACATTGTGACAAATATTGTCTCAACGTTAAAGTAAATAATAGTCCCTTGGGTTTATTCTTCCTTTGGGTTTATTATATCATTCCCTTGCATTTATATTATTAGTCCCTTTTGTTTAATAGTATTCCCTTTGGCTCATAATCCCTTGGGGTTTTAGTATTAATGCATTTGGTTTAGAATATCAATCACTTGGGTTTATTATTCCCAAGTCAAACATGGTTTATTATGATGTCAACCATGGTCCAATATGGAATTGTGATAAGGATTGCCTTAATATGAAAATCAACTATGGTTGATCACATTTATTTTAATGTTTAAAATATTTGTCTTAAGGTTTATATACATTGGTTTATAATATTAATCCCCTGGCTTTAATATTATTCCATTGGGTTCATAGCCCCTTGAGGTTTTAGTATTAATGCCTTTGTTTTATTATTCCTTTGGGTTTCTCGTATTAATGCCTTGGGTTTATTATTCCGTTAGGTTTATAATATCGATCATGGTAAACCATTGTCAATAATAGCCCACCATGGTCAACCATGCTTGAATGTCACATTGTGACAAGGATTATCTCACCATGAAAATAAATCATGTTTATTGCAGACTTTGTAATATTTATATTTGGGTTTACGCATGTTGGGTTTATAATATTAGTCCCTTGGGTTTTGATATTATTCCCCTTGGTTCATAATCCCTTAGGGTTTTAGTATTAATCCGTTGGGTATTTTAATCATTTGGGTTTATAATATAAATCCCTTAGGTTTATTATTCCCTCGGGTTTATAATATAAATAATGGTCAACGATGGTTGAATATCACATTGTCACAAGGATTGTCTCACCATGAATAAATCATGTTTATTTTGGTATGCGTAATATTTATATTTGGGTTTACAAATGTTGGGTTTGTGATGATGATGATGATGATGATGATGATGATGGCTAATGTCCACTGAGACCAAACTCTAGTCTATAGGACCTAAAGAAACAAATTATTTAGTTTGATTTAAAATTTTATTCCTATGCTCAGAAAGCTTGGAGAGAAGCCTCCCGAGCTCTTTGTAATTTTGGCAACGCTAAAGGCTAGGAAGGTCAGTATTTCAATTTGGTTGTACATGGGGAACTCTAAGAGGAAGTGATATTAATCTTCGATGTTCTTATTCTCACAGAGATGGTAGAACCTTTCCATCCATGGTGTTTTTGGAATTGCCCAATGACATGTTTCACTATGGAGCTCATGAGAGTTCATTCTAATCTTCGCTATACTAATTTTCTTCTTTGAGCTAGTTAACACAGAGCGATACTTTAGACCTTATAGAGTTGGGTTGATGACCTCCTTATAATACCTTAATTTTCTTTTAGTTGTTAAATATTTCTCACACAACATTTTTTCTTTGAACTTAGAAGTAACAATATTTTTAGTGTTATTAATGTTTTGCAATGCAACATTCTTGTTGATCTACCAATGGTTTAACTAGGCCGTAGTGTCTTTATACCAACCTCATTTGAGCCTTAGTTCATTTTGACTGGAATTTAAAGCTAGCTTAAGAAGTATATGGTCTCCTATGTTATTAAGTTTGTGCTTGTACAACAGAAGCCTAGTCATAGCTAGGCTCTCGATAGGGGAAAGACCCACTTCTATAAGGATAATAGGATAGGGTGCATTGCTTTTAATTTTTAGGTTATACATTATAAAACGCTTCTATATTTGCTCAATCTTTCTCCAAGATTATCTAGAGATGCTACAACCACAAACCTCACATCGATATAAGATAACTAGAGTGACTATAGTTTCAAAGAGGAACTTATTTCTATCCCACATTACGAGGTTTACTCTATTATTCCCTCCGGCTTGATATTATTCCCTTGGATTCATAATCCCTTGGGGTTTTAGTATTAATCCCTTCGGTTTATTAATCATTTGGGTCTATAATGCAAATAGCTTGGGTTTATTACTCCCTTATGTTTATAATATCAATGACAGTCAACCATTGTCAATCATAGCCAACCATGGTCAACCATGTTTGAATTTTGCATTGTGACAAGAATTGCCTCACAATCAAAATAAACCATGTTTATTTTAGTGTTTGTAGTATTTATATTTCGGTTTATCAATGTTGGGTTTATAATATTAGTCCCATGGGTTTAATATTATTCCCAAAGGTTCATAATCCCTTGGGGTTTTAGTATTAGTCCCTTATTTTTATTATTCCTTTGGGTTTATAATATCAATCCCTTGGGTTTATTATTCCATTAGGTTTATGGTATCAATCATGGTCAACCATTTTCAATCATAACCAACCATGGTCAACCATGACTGAATGTAACATTGTGACAAGGATTGTCTCACCATCAAAATCAATCATGTTTATTTTAATCTTTGTAATATTTATATTTGGGTTTATGAATGTTGGGTTTATAATATTAGTCCCTTGGGTTTCATATTATTCATTTGACTTCACAATCACTTGGAGTTTTAGTATTAATCCCTTGGGTTTATTATTCATTTGGGTTTATAATGTCAATCCCATGTGTTTATTATTCCCTTAGGTTTATAATATCAATCATGGTCAACCATGGTAGAATGTTGCATTAGGACAAGGATTGTCTCACCATCAAAGTAAATCACGTTTATTTTAGTGTTTGTAGTATTTATATTTGGGTTTGCTAATGTTGGGTTTATAATATTAGTCCCATGGTTGAATGTCACATTTTGACAAAGATTGTCTCACCATGAAAATAAACC
>APFE030796511.1:0-18542 GCA_000404065.3 Pinus taeda | reverse complement strand
CATTCTAGCAACCGGTGTGAAAGTTTCCTCATAGTCTCTCCCATGCTGCTGCTTATATCCTTTGACAACAAGTTTTGCCTTGTGTCTTTCTATTTTGCCTTCAGCATTACTCTTGGTCTTGTAGACCCATTTAACTCCAATGACTTCCTTTCCTTTTGGTAGTTCAACTAAATCCCATGTCTTGTTTCTTTCTATGGCATTGATCTCCTCATCCATAGCTTCTATCCATTTCCTATCCTTAATAGTATGTTTGAAATGAATAGGGTCATCAACATGACAATATAAAGCAAACAAAGAATTCATACCTTCATTTGTTGCCTCTTGTTCATAAATATCACTTAAATTTCTGAACTTCTTACCTCTTTCATTTGGTGTACAAGTGCTTGAAGAAGCACTTGAATTTCCTCCTCGTGGTGTGCTTGGAGAAGCACTTTCATTTCTCCTCAAGGGTGTCTCTTGCTGCCCTTGTGTTGGTGCTACTGTTTGGGGATGTGTTTCAGCCATCTCCTCATCATCTTCATCATGAGACAAACAATTTGTAACATTCACTGTTTTCTCTATGCTTCCATCCCAAGCTTCCTCCTCAATGAACTGAACATCTCTGCTCACAAAAAACATCTTGGTAGATGTGATATACAACCTGTAAGCTTTGGATTCCTCACTCTATCCAATGAAAATACATTTCTCCCCTTTGCTGTCCAACTCCTTCCTTAGCTAATCTGGAATGTGTTCATAAGCCACACATCCAAAAACTTTCATGTCGGTGACTCCTTGCTTTCTCCCACTCCATGCTTCTTCCGGCACTCTGTTCATCACTGCTTTTGTAGGGCATCTATTCAAAATGTATGCTACACAATGTACACCTTCAGCCCAATAATCATTTGGCAAATGCTTTGCCTTCAACATGCTCCTCGCCATATCCATGATTTTCCTGTTCTTCCTTTTAGCAACTCCATTTTGCTGCGGAGTGTACCTTTTGGTAAACTGTTTGTGAGTTCCATTTTTTCTACAAAAACATAGAAATTATTTGGAGATATACTCACCTTCTCTATTACTTATTAGAAATTTAATATGTAGCCCACTTTGGTTTTCTACAAGTGCTTTCAAATTTTAAAATATTTCAAACACTTCACTTTTGTTCTTCATGAAATAAACCAAAGTTTTTCTAGTAAAATCATCAATGAATGTTAGAAAATATTGGCTGCCTGCTAGTGATGGAGTTTGCATCGGTCCACATAAATCTGAGTCCACAATCTCTAAGGTTGCTTTTACCCTTATGCTTTTCCCGGATGGAAAACTTTCTCTATGTTGTTTCCCCAAGATACAACCTTCACAAAGGCTGTCTCGTTTCTCTATCAATGGTAATCCTCTTACCATTCTTTTTCTACTGCAAAGTTGAGATGTCCAAATCTCAAGTGCCACAACCAATTTTCATCCTTTGGTACGCTTTGGAAAGCCTCTTGTGACATTGCTGCTATTACTTCTTTATTTTTCAAATCTGTCTTTATTGTGAGAGGGAACATCCTGTTCCTTGTCATCTTCACTTCAGCAATACATCTTTTGCTAGGTGCTCTATCCATGATGGTGCATACATCATTCACAAAGAAAACATTGTACCCGTTTTGAACAAGCTGACCAATACTCAAGAGGTTATATTTCATTCCAGGAACATAATAGACATCTCCTATGGTTTTCTTTTCACCTTTCTTTGTAAATATTTTAACTTCTCCTTTTCCCATAACGTAAATTTTACTATCAGTCCCAAGTGTGACTCGTGATTTCACATTTTGACCTAATTTCGAAAACAAGGCTATGTTTCCTATCATATGGTTGCTGCAACCAGAGTCTAGAAACCATATATCATCACTGTTTGTTTCATCCATGTTACAAGCTAAATGCACATTATCTTGGCTGATATTTTTCTATTGATATTTGCACTAGATATATTATTCATATCATGCTGCTTCTTCTTACATTCATTGGCATAATGCCTATATTTTTTACAATAATAACATTGGACATTCAGTTTTTCATACCTTTGTCCTTGAGCATGATGTTGTCCACTTTGTTGACTGCTGCCTTGGCCTTGCTTGTGATTTGGATTCCTGCCTCTTCCTTGAGCATTTGCTGGACTATTTCTTCCACTTCTGTTTTGGCTTCTGCCTCTTCCTCTCTTGTTTCCTTTGCCTTGACCTCTACCACTTCCAAAAGACATCTGGTTCTTAAAGGCTTTCTCTAGAGATGATTTTTCATTTCTACTCAACCTCTGCTCATGTGTTATCAGTGATGCATGTAGGTCATCAACTAAGAAGTTTGAGAGATCCTTTGTCTCTTCTATGGTGGTGACAATCACATCAAACTTTGAGGGTAGGATCCTCAATAGTTTCTCCACAATCCTCCTTTCTTCAAGAATTTCTCCTTGAGTCCTTATCTGTGTGACTAGACCAATTACATGTCTGAAGAATGAGTCAATATTGTCTAACTCCTTCATGCAAAGATTCTCAAAATCTCTCCTTAGCAATTGTAGTTTTGTTGTCTTTAATTTCTTCATGCCATGATAGGATGTCTTGAGAGTTTTCCATGCTTCTTTGTATGTCTTGGCTGCTGCTATCCTTGGAAACACACTCTCATGCACTGCTTGATACAAAAATACGAGGGCTTTTGAATCCTTCTTCCTATTGCTCTTCAACAGATCTTTCTCTGCCTGAGTTAATCTGTTAAACTCATTTTCATCTGCTAGTTCTTCAAACCCATATTCAACAAATTCCCATAGATCTTGTGAGGCAAACAGGGCTCTCATGGTTATTGCCCAATAGTCATAGTTTTTCCCATTAAATTGTGGGAGCTGAGTATTAGACATACTCATGCTAGTGCTTGTGCTGGTGCTAGCCATTCTTGCACTCTAAACTATGCTTCAAAATAGAGAGTGTGTATTTAAAAATCACTGTCTGTCTTCAACATCAACACATAAAACTAATCTGGGAAATAACTACATCCTTTCTTGAATATCTTCACTCTGCTGGAGAAGCTGCTGCAGCAAGAAATCCTTCCTTCACTTCTTTGACACCTTCAAAAAGCCTGGACAAGCTCTGATACCATGTTGGGAATTTATGATAATTCCAAAATAGACAAACAGAGAATAATACTCTGTTTTTAACACGGGAAATTAAAAAAAAAAAATCGTTTGCGGAATACGGTGTTTCAGCAACGCAAAACTGTTGTTTCAGCAACACTCTGTTTTTGATGCAACAAAACAAAAATAATATTTTCTGATAACAGAGTTTCAACAACGCCCAACAAAAGGGACTTTGTATTCATTAACAATACTTCCTCTAACAGAGGAATTACAACAAGGCTGCTTCAGAGGCAGTTCAAAAACTTCACTCTCTCAAAAAAAATTACATTACTGTGTCTACACTATTGTACATTATAGAAAGCAAAATACTCTGTCTCCTCTTAAAATCAACAAACTGTTTTTTCACTGTTGCGTCTGCACTTTGCACTGTTTTGTCCCCACTGCTGTGCATCTACAAAACACTCTATTTCAGCTCAAATATCTTACACTGGTGTGTGTAAATTTTTCATTCATACATATGCGTTGCTGAGTATTACAAAAAAAAAACTATCTCTGTACTCTTGTTCATTACAAAGAGCACTTTGTCTCTCGTCAGCGCACACTACTCAGAAAGAAAAAAAACATTACATTTCATATATGGTAACCAAAAAAAAGATTGAGTGAACAAAAAAAAAACTATTTGAAATTTTTATGACAAGACCAGAGATTAAAACAAGGTATGGAGGGGCTGACAAATAAGTTTAATTCCTGAAATTTCTAGATGTTGAGGTACATTCTCCATGTCTACTATTTTTACCAACTGTAATAAATTACCACCAGTCTGTGAATGACCACCATTTCGTAATAAATCACTGTGTAATGGTGAATTAAGGCAAGGGCTGGAGTTGCAGCTGTTTAATGGGGGATACATCATTTGAGGGTATGGCAAAGGACTGAGCCTGCAGTTGAAAATAATATTTCAACATACTTGAAATCTAACCAATAGTGAAGATATATGGTCTCTTGGCTCAAAAATAAGTATTTTAATTTTGTTTTAGTCTATTTAAGTGTGAAAATTAAACTGATTTAGATCTATTTTGGATCTACCAAGCACGTAGAGGGATCAAATATCTTAAAATGCAAAACACTTTTATAGTAAAAAGAAATTAAATGATTTTAGTAGTTTCCGCCTTAAAATGAATCTCAACTACTTAAAAAAACAAATAAATTTATTTAAATTAATATTCTCGAATTTAATTAGTACTTTCATTTACTTTACATTTTGAAATACTTACTTTTCCAAATAAATTTCTTAGATAATTAGATGTATCCAATTACATATCTTGAATATAAAATGGCAACCATTATACCATTATAATAAAATTAATAACTAAACTAAATCAATATGATATATATTTTCATTTTTAATATTTTTCTATCATTAAAAAAAAATTGTAATCTTGGTCAAATTTATATTTTTCAATCATAAAAATATATTACAACAATATACACACTTAATTTTCAACTTTGAAAACCCTATGTTATGTTTGCCAGTTATTTATTTACAGATTAAAAGATGGAAAACAAAGCCGTAAACCCGACACGCAGCTATAATAAAAGACGTTGTGATCTTACTATTTCTCACACAATCTGCTTTTGAACAAATGCCCCTTCACCTTCTTTCAACAACCAGATGAACAACCAATCGCCAGATGCTGCCCAAGCCCAAGGGACCTTCAGCATTCCAGATGCTTCACATTCCAGAGGAGATCATTCCGTGGATGATAAAAGGTTGTCAAAACCCTGTGCCTCGTGTAAGTCGAACAATCGCTACGAGTTAAACAATACGAAGGTGTATGCCTGGCTGGTTATCCATGAATTATTTCAGCCGCCTGAAAATTCGAAAGTTGACGGGTAAGATATTATTCTATTCGGCCTGCATGCGAAAATCTAATGGACGTTGAATACATACGTTTTAACAGCAATAATAATTCTTTCATAATAGTTCCTAGAGATGAAGATGAAAATCCATACCGAAAGTTTCAAAGCATTCCGATTGAAAATCCATCTTTATGGGTATTAAACACATCTCGGTTTTTATGGGTATTAAACACATCTCGGGTATATATTTATATAGAGGTCAGTTCGTTCTGTGCATCGAAAGCTTTCTCTGTTTGATAAATCCACCCACAAGACTCTCTTTTTCTTTAGAAATCCACCCGCAAGAACTGGTCGATGTTTTGGAGAAAACTAGCGAAAGATGTCTGACGTAGTAGAATTATATTCTCAATTATTTCCGATATGTACATTGCTTCATGGGGGTAACTGTAGTCACAGAGTTCGTTGAAGTGTTCTTGCTGTGAAGATCAATGGACTGAAGGTATTTACCTATAAACCACAACAACTAAAAGCTGTCAGGAAGCAAGTAAAAATGCGCAGAATATCAAGGGGACAAACAATTGACAACTTTACAAATATTTGGTGGCCAACTATTGAACAAGATTGGAGATTGGAATTTACTGGAAGAAAGAGATGGTCTCTGTTCAAGAAAAAGCACTGGGAATGTTACAATCTATATTTTCTGGCTTCTTTAGTCAGCATTCCAATACCAATGGTAAGTAAAGTAGATGATAATAATTTGACTAGTACTGTTGAACTACATGAAGACAATAGACGACCAAGTTACCAGGGCTTTGATTTCTGATAGCTATGTTTACAATATGGATTGTGATGATGAAGAATTGGCTTAGCCAATTCAATAATAATATTGCAGATTGTGATGGCAAAGAAATTAATAAAATTACCCAAAATGTTCTTGAAAGAGTTCTGGATACACTAGATAAATAAATAGAACTCCCTCAAGAACATCTTGGTACTTTTATTAGTTTCTTTGCCATCAAATCTGCAATATTATTATTGAATTGGTGAAGTCATTATTCATCATCATAATCCATATCATAAACAATGCGATCAGAAATCAAAGCCCTGGTAACTTGGTCATCTACTGCCTTGATGTATTTCATGGACCACTCAAAAAGAATATCAACAATATTAGTCAAATTATTATTATGTAGTTGATGTACCATTAATACTGAAATGTCACCTAAAAAAAGAAAATTTAGACTGTAACATTCCTGATGCTTTTCCTTGAACATAGACCATCCCTTTCTTGCAGTAAATTCCAATCTCAAATCTTCTTCACTAGTTGGTAAACAAATAATTGTAAGGTTGCCAACTGTTTGTTCCCTAGTTATTCGACACATTTTTACTTGCTTCCTACAACTTTCCGCTGTTGTGGTTTATAAGTAAATACTGTCATGTTTGATTGGAAAGCGGAGGAGACAATTGAAACAACTGATCTTCGTGTCTTTTTGTTTCCAGGACATAGGGATATGTCGATGTGTAACTATGGCAAAACTGGTTGGAAAGATGAAATTACTCTGAAAATCTATTCCAAACACCATGAAAGAATTCGCTGGCAAACTGAGATGAAGCCCCGTAGTCGTCTTCATATTAGATTGATTGCTCTATGTGGTAGTGATAGAATACTTATGCGACAAGTTGGCTTGGGAATACATGTGTTCGATGCATCTTCCTAGACTCCCGACTTATAAAATCCACAAAACTTAATGTAGTGGGGACGCCTTATTATCTGGAAACACTTGATCCACCCATGACAGAGAGGTTCATGTTTGTGATCCACAGGGGTTTCTTAAGGTCACATTTGACGAGTACCATATGTTTCTAGACCACAATTTTAAGTACTACCTTATCCCCAATGATAGAATTCCAGGTGGTATTTTCATTAGAGGTGGACAGCATATTGCCATTTCTGTTTGCCTTTCAATTGACAATGGCGATGATGAGTGGATGGTACGTGGTATTTTCATTAAATGTGGTGTCAGATCTCTGATTCCACAGGCCTGTCATACAGAAGGTCGTACCAGTGTTGTTGGAGATCCTAATGCCAACAGTATGGGTGAACGATTACGGAAATACAGAGGTGTGAAGCGTAGTAATAGAAAATGGGCGGGACAAGCTAGTTATCGAAAAAACGATCTTGAGAAATCGAAAAAGTCGGTCCATCTTGGAACTTTTCCGACAGCAGAGATGGCTGCAGTTGCGTACGACGCAGCAGTCGTGGTCCTAATGGGCGAGTCACGTGCCAATCGTCTGAACTTTCCAGAGTATTCTCCTCACATCAAAAGCATAGTAGTTCCAAGATGGACCGACTGTTTCGATTTCTCACGATCGTTTTTTCGATAACTAGCTTGTGCCGCCCATTTTCTATTACTACGCTTCACACCTCTGTATTTCCGTAATCGTTCACCCATACTGTTGGCATTAAGATCTCCAACAACACTAGTACGACCTTCTGTGTGACAGGCCTGTGGAATCAGAGATCTGACACCTGTGGTATTTTCCGTTTTTGTTTGCGTTCCAAATGACAATGGCGATGATGAATGGATGGCCGATGACTATGACTATGATCATGATGATGATATTGGGTAGTGTGGTGATGATGATACTGTTCAGCCCGATGATGATATTGGGCAGTATGACGATTACTATGATGATAGTGGGTAGTATGACCATGATGATGATTACAATGATGATATTGTATGAGCATGATTATGATGATACTGTTCAGTATGACTATGATGACATTGGGCAGTATGACGATTACTATGATGATAGTGGGTAGTATGACCATGATGATGATTACAATGATGATATTGTATGAGCATGACGATGGTGACGTTAATCATAGGATGATAAACTTGAACAAATGTTCTCTTAGTTACCGGAGAATAGCTGGCAAGGATTACACCTAATGCTTCAACGGTTCTGAGTTGAGAAAGTGGGTAATGAGATCTCCAATAACGGCACTTACATACAAGGAAAACACGGGCGAGATTTTAACCCGTAGTCCCTGAAATTACCGTTTGACGTCAGCGATAGCTCTGAGGATGATGACTGAACCCATCAAATTATGTGTATCTTGACGAAAACGAGAAACTGTTATGTTTAACTATTTTATTGGCCTATGCTTAAACCCTCCACAAATAATTCTCATAAATGGTGAAAAATAATCGTTTTTTCTTTGACATTTATGAATGGAATTACAAGTTATTTTTGTAAAATGAGATCTATAGTAAAGCAGAAAAATTACTTGATGCTCCATGTATTTCTGCAATGCTTTTAATAGACTGTGTTAAATTTTGTTTCGAAAAATAAACCATTAAAAATATTAAATTTTGTTTTGAAAAATAAACTATTTTTTTTAATAGTTAATTTAAAATTTAATTTCATTTTCATGAAAATTAATTTCAATGTTGTAACAGTTAATTAAAAAATTAATTTAATTTTTATGAAAGTTAATTATAAGAAAATTAATTCCAGTGTTGTAATTAATTTGATTTAGATAAACAAAATTTGGGTTTGATGATGTTTCTGATAATTGAGAGATTTGATAAAGTGATATTTGCTGTAGATGCAAATTAGTGGTGATCTTTATTGTTAATTGGCTTTTGCTCATTAATTTTAGATGAGGGGACTAGATTGTTGAATTACACTAAGATCTTGAAAAGTCCGAGTCTAATTTTATAGGTTGCTTCTTAAGTTGATATCTTCAACACTTATACTAAAGAGTTAGTAACTTTTGTTTATATTTTGCAATAGAAGATATTATCTTTGAACAATAGCCATAAATATTCTCTCATCCATTTATTTTACAAAATATCATATGAAAGTGAATTGTTTTTGTTTTTCCGGTAAGGAAGACCAACATAAATGAATTTAATATTTTTTTTTTTTGCTAATTCCATTTTTCCCTTAGAGGCTTCTAATCAATTTATTATACCTAGTACTATCAACCAATTCCATATTTTCAAATATTGAAAGTTTCAAATTCAGTTCCATGGCCATAAAATAATGTTTACAATCTTCCATACCAAATTTCTTCAACAATTCAAGCACATTTATAGTGTGATTAAGGAACATTTGATTAATATAACTAATTACTTTAGATCCAAGATAAAAATGAAGTGACACCCATGCTAGCATATTAAAGCCAACCCAAAGTTCTTCCATAACCACTTGATGCAAAGTTCATTATTTCTTGCCATGAGTTGCACTAAAAAATATAATGTTAGTTTGATTCCCTTTGTTCAAAACCTATATGTGGAGCATAAAATTATAATGATTGATCTTTTGTCACTTTCAAGTTGCTTAGATTATTACATTTGTATTAAAGCTTGTGATCTTAGTCTTTAGTTGTTTAGCTAGCTCATTCAAGACATCGTGAAGTTTTTGCTATAACTTTTTTCTAAGAGCTTCTAGACAATGAAATTTTGAATAAATTGAGTGGAAATAGTGATGTACAAGTTATTAAAATTTAAAGTCTTAATTTGCTATGAAGCTATGGTGTGTGACTAATCATCAAATCACTCTCAAGCTAGCCATCCCATCCAATGTATGCAAGATCCACTAGTGGATCCGAGCCAATATCCTAGGTATCGTTGATCCAACCACATGGTCCCAACTACTTTAACGCCAAAATCAAATTGCACCTAAAAAACCATATAAAAATGAAAAATACAAAAATAAAATAAACTACACATTCTCACATTATATGTGATCACACTCTATTACCCACATAGTTAATCAAACATTACATATATAAAAATTCACAAATCTTAAACGTGAGATAACACTCTATTATCCAAATAATTAATCAGACATCTCATATCACATATATAAAAAATGACCAATATTAAACCTTCTAAATCATAAAATTTTAATATAAAAAAAATAAAATATAACACATATAATAAAAAAACCAACTCATAACTCTAACTAAAAAGTCAGTAAACTAAGAGTATAACTCATCGACCAAACAAATCACAATTCCAAACACTCCATTATTCTAACATAAAAATCAAAGTCAACTACTTATCATGCACCTTCCAATCTAATGTGAAGCATCGCAGTCATTTTCTCATCAAACCTAATGGGAAGCATAACCATTACAGTCTGCTCATTTTTCTCATCAGATACACGTACACCCATTATCGTGTTTCAATAACAATAATCCCTTGTGCTTCAGTAATTGAGCTTGCTTAGAGTAGATTCCCACAACGTTATATTTTACAGATATCTTTCGAATTGTCGACGAATTCAATGCTCTGCATCTTCAACTAACCCGCAATGAACTCTGCGTTTGCTTATTGTATTATGCTTTGAGTAACATTGATAGCTGCATTGTCATCTGAATAAAGAACTTCTTATGAATCTGCAGATGGCTCTAACGCTGCCCAATCTCTAGTGGGTTGTAGACTGATCATGAGTATCACATCATATTTGGACACAATCTCACATTGAAATTTTCTTTTTGAAAAGTTTTATGCATTTGAAATACACTGTACTTCTCATGCTGCAGGATTTAGAGTACTTTATTATAGAGATTTTTAATTAGCCAAAGGCATGTTATTTCATATTAAGGTGGATGGAAATCTTTTGACTTTTTATATTTTTTAATTGACATCTTAGATTGATTTTCAAGAAGGGAATAGGCTCTGTATATGCATGCTCATCTATGGTTGTTAGGTTGCATTGAATTTTAATAAATTTAAAAAATTATATTCCTACAATGTGGCTTCCCCCACCAATTTCCTAACGATTTTCAAAGCGTACTTAAATTTAGAAAAATTGTCTTATATTTTGGTTGTAAAGGATAGAAGCTCTTCAACGCTCCTCTTTTTATCATTGCCTCGGATTCTTAACGGTTAATTAAAATCAAAGTTAATAATAATATTTTTGTTGCAATATTTAATAATAATATTTTTGTTACAATAGTTTTCTTTGTTATATATTTATGAAGCCTTGGGCTATATCAGCCACATTAATATTTTTAAACCTAATAATAATATTTTTGTTGCAATAGTTAATAATAATATTTTTGTTGCAATAGGTTTTTTAGTTATATGTTCATGAAGTCTTGGGCTATACAAATGAAATTAATTTTTAAGCAAATTCTTTTCGTAGAAATCACATAAGAGAAATTTTTGGCCGATGCGTTTTGAACCAACAAGTGTACTAGATGAAGAGGCAGACCATGACAAAGGATCTCTATTTAAGCCTTTTCCATGGTCATCTGGTCCTAATGATGAACCACACTTGTTGATTCGAAATGCATCGATAAAAATTTCTCTTATGTGATTTCTACCGAAAGACTGTGCTTAATTCATTATGGATCACAGAAGCTTGAATATAGAGACATTAATATTTTTAATGTGGTTGTGTTAGTATGTAAATAGACTATCATAACTCACTTCATATGATAGTTGTTCATGTTAAAGCAATCAATTCCCACTTGCATCTATGTGTGTTAATTCTAGGAATTCTTTTAGGCCTACTTAATTGGTTATGAGATTCCCTCCAACTAATAGTCTTATATTGTTGTGTGGTTGAGATACTCTCTCAATTTATTGATTATGTGTGAAACTTAGTTATTGTATATTTATAAGTGACTTTCCATATATATATGGGTGTAGTCTAACTTATAGACAAGATGACATTTTTCATGACAATTTTTCTGATTAGTTTTAATAAAAATTTGACAAAGAATTTTAAAAACTTGAGTTTAAATTGTTTAATCTGCATAATTCGAGTGCTCCAGGGTTTTCAAGAGTTATAAATCGATTTATCCATTCAAATATGTATTTTAAATAACCAAAAATATTTAAATTGTATTGTCTGATTTTGGCGAATTATGATGAAATACGCTTTCTTATATGTACCATCATTTGACCAATGTGAACTATATTATGTGCATTTTGTAAATTCATTTGACCAATGTGAACTATATTGTGTTTTTTCTATAACTTTGCGTTCGTGTCAGAGCCTAACCTTTACCTATCGCATCATGGGAGGTCCCAGGGGCATATGAAACAAAGTCTTGTGTGCCGATGCTTTTTGGTTTTTCCATCATTTAAATGCAGTTCTTAGTAATTCTATTTAACTACTAACATAGGCTGGTTAGTAGGAAGCATCACTATATGAATACCCATTGTAGTTTTGATCTGAATTGGATCCTAAAACACTCTCTAAGTTTTCATAACTCTGAAAAATTCATGCCAAAGTTTCAAAGACTTACAAAGGTCGAGCTTATAAGAAATATCTTCGGAACAATTGTAATTTGTGAGCAGCATGGAGCAACGAGGACCCTTGGTCAAGTGCGCAGACCGTTGGCCCATGGTAATGCACACTGTCATGAATTGGCGAAATGGGAGGTCTTTTTGAGAAACAGGGGAGGTTTTTGATATGCGATTAGTGACAAGTCACTAATCGGATATCGTCGAGCAAATCCCTCAATGAAGGAAAAGCCATGACCGACCCGAAACTGAAAATTCATAAACCTGTACGGATATCGCACCGATTCCGCCAAAGGTGGTTCCCACACGAAAACCAACAGGATGTCAAAAAGGCTTCGAGCGGTAAACGGTTTCAACTGAGTCCCGCCCAATGCCACACATTGGGTGCCATGCGTCCGATGGAAAAGAGAGAAAACTACTCACATCAGATGGGTAAACATCATGCTACTTACCTGCCTGATATGATGGAGACAGTGGAAATGCGATCCGATGGATGACTAGATTCAATAGGGTAAATAGGCCGAATTGTATAAGGTTTGAAGTCCGGCATGGATGATGAGTTGGGAAAGATTTGTGTTTCACGGGAAAATCTTGGAGAAAATGGTACTAACAACCATTCAAACATTTCCAAGAGAATTGTCACTTAGTCCATTATGAAACATGTTCCCACCTCCCTGTGAGGTGTTACACAGTGATGATGACACAAAACAGAGGAATTCAAATTGACAGAGGGAGGAGAACCAGAAAGTCAGGAAGTGGAAATGAATATTCAGAAAGAAAATTGGATTTAAAGACACGAACTGAGAAAGAGGGAAGGGGAAGCAGAAAAACAACAAGTGAGATGAGAAATCTAAGAGTAGAGAACAGAGAAGAAGTCAAGCTGACCCGCGGAAGCAAAGGCAGCATCGAGCCAGATAGAGCCAGAGGGAGTCAGAGAGTCTGTGTACTCTAGAGAAGGCTTGAGAGGTTGAAGTGAACTCCTATGTATATGCCTGTCATGTATGAGCTCATTGTTGTAAAAACTCTGCTTTTAAAACATAATAGAGATGCCACCACTAAAGACTAGACCAGGAGATGTAACCCAGGAGTATTGGGTGAAATACTTATTAAACTTGTTGCATTTATATGTTTGCCTGTTGTGCCTTCTTTAACTGCTTCAGCGTCTATGTATTTCACAATATTATCTATCCGTTGCATAAAATAACATAGACACATCCATGCACATGAGTCTATAATACCTTAATTAATTGTCTTGGATCAATTCTAGATAAAGTGGTATCAGAGCTCTAGGTTATTATGGTTAGACAAGCTTGTGTTGGATTTTGCTGTTGAATGCTAACTAGATCAAAGCTTAAATTAGGAGAAGAAGAATTGGTTGAAGCTAATCCGGAAATTGGAAGAGTCTACCCTAAGGTGAAAATTTCAGAAGAAAGTCCCTTGGAATCAGACTCCCAATTCATGGAGAGTTTCATGACCATGAGATCCATGGTGGAGAAAATGTATAGAGAATTTAAGAAAGGTAGAGAAGAAAATTCAACAAACTCCAAACAAAATAAATGTGTAGAAAAATGTCTCCTCCGTTACCATTCTAAAGTGAAAGGGAAAGAAAGAACGTCACCCACACCTCCTAATAGCCCTGAAAATAAAAAGAAAACATATTGATTAAATTAGACGTTAAGTTTGATTTGCCGATATATGATGGAGAGTTGAATGCAGAGAAGTTGGATAATTGGATTAGACAGATTAATGTGTATTTTATGGTGCAGAGCATTGACTGAGACAAAAATAAGATTCAGCTGGCCAGCCTATGCTTTGGAGGCACCACCTTGGTATGGTGGGAAGGCAGGACACAAGTTGACATGAATAAGCATGGAAAAGTTCTTTTTGCCTGGAGTGAATTTGTTTCTACATTTAAAAAGAAATTCTATCCACTAGCCTATATGCAGCAAGCCATGATGAGTTGGCAAACTCTTCACCAATTAAAAGGGCAAAGTGTACAAGGCTACACTTAATAATTTAGGAATAGAGCTTTGATTATAGGAATTTCTTTAGACTCACCTAAAACTCTTATGAAGTGTATAGGTGGTCTACATAGTTACCTAAGACATACCATTCTCATGTTTAATCCCACTAGCATAGATGAGGTTTCTGTTCAGGGTACACATCTAGAGACTAGAGGCAAGAATCTGAACTCAGAAGTCGGGGGATCATCAAAACCCACTGCAAGCAAAATCAAGAAAAGGAGAAAACAACAATGGAAAGGGAGGGAGACAAATGCTATACAAAAGACAAAGCCTTCATGTTCTCACTGCAAGAAGGATGGACATGACAATCAACACTGTTGGATCCTGCATCCAGAGCTGAGACCCAAGAAGTTCGATGGAAAAAAGAAGAAGACTGTTACAGCTATTCAAAAGTATTTTGGGTCAGACTCAGAATATGTAACAACAATCACAGCCACAGGTATAAAAGGAAAAAATTCTGAAGCATCTACTAGTAATTCTACAAAATCTACTAATAATGAAGAAAATGAGAGGAAAATGCATGAGCTTTTTCATTTTTGAGTTATTTCCAAGCATCAAAAGATTGATACTTTGTTTGATAGTGGCTCACAAGTAAATTTAATTTCTGAAGTGATTGTAAAGAAGCTGGAATTACTAACCACACCTCACAAGAAGCCATATC
The DNA here is from genome assembly GCA_000404065.3 of Pinus taeda. Lineage (NCBI taxonomy): Eukaryota > Viridiplantae > Streptophyta > Pinopsida > Pinales > Pinaceae > Pinus > Pinus taeda. The sequence continues at coordinate 3,647 of APFE030796511.1, read as the reverse complement.
CATTAGGTTGGTTATGTGATAGAGCAAAGCTACAAGTGACTAGACAATGTAAACTTAAGTTTTCTTTTGGGTCAACATTTGTAGATGAGGTTGAGTTAGATATAGTTCCTTTGGATGTATGTGGATTTTTTTTAGGAAGTAGTTACCTATATGATAGGAAAGCTATTTTCTATAGAGTTGAAAACAAACTCAGCTCATTAAAGATGGAGTCAAATATATTGTAAGAGCTCATAAAATCAAGAATAATTATACTCTCATAAATTCAGGGCAGACGAAAAGAATTGTAAATTCATGCAAACAATTTTTACTGATGGTTGTAAAGGAAAAGAAACTTGATAAAACTAGTATATTTGAGGGTTGTAATGCTAAACCACAAGCTGATTTAGAAAAAGTTGTTTCAGAATATGATCTACTATTTCAAGAACCTAAAAGTCTGCCACCCAAAAAGGAAATAGTACATGATATTAATTTGCAACAAGATGATCCATTGCCTAACATCGGAATGTACAGGTTGTCTACTTTAGAGAATGAAAAAATCAAGAAGCAGGTACAAGAGCTGCACGAGAAAGGGTTCATAGGACCTAGCACATCATCATGTGGGTCTCCTATTGTCTTGGTGAGAAAGAAAGATGGCTCATGGAGAATGTGTATTGATTACCGAGCACTGAATAAGACAACGACAAAAGTAGTTATCCCCTTCCTCGCATAGATGATCTATTAGATCCGTTAAAAGAAGTTGTTTATTTTTTCAAGTTGGATTTACATAGTGGCTACCATTAGGTTAGAGTTGCAGAACAAGATGCATGGAAAACTACTTTCAAAAGAAAGCAGGGATTGTATGAGTGGTTAGTTATGCCTTTTGGCTTAATTAATGCTCTTGCTACATTCATGAGAGTAATGAATGATGTACTCATACCTTTTATTGGTGATTTTGTCATTGTATATTTAGATGACATTCTTATATTTAGTAAGACATGGGAAGAACATTTGAAGCATGTCAAGCAGACTCTAGATGTATTGAAAAAAAAAATCTCTATGTTAAGTTCTCAAAATGTGAATTTGGCAAAACATCTTTGAATTATTTGGGTCATATTGTAGGGGGTGGTGAATTGAAGATAGATCCCTCTAAGGTTGCAGTCATTGTAAACTGGCTTAAACCCAAATCTGCTGCAGAAGTTAGAAGCTTCTTAGGAGCAACACAGTATTGGAGAAAGTTTATTGCTAACTTTTCCTTGATTGTACCTCCCTTACATGCTTTAACCGGATTGAATAACGTGTTTCAGTGGGGAGGAAAATAGCAGAAAGCCTTCAACACCTTAAAAGAAAAGATTAGTACACCACCAGTACTAGCATTGCCCAATCTTCAAAGACCATTTGAGATTGAAACAGATGCCAGTGACTATGCCATGGGAGAAGTGTTGATGCAACACGGTAAACCCATATGTTATCATTTTGAGACATTTAATTCTACAATAGTTAATTATCCCACATATGATAAGGAATTGTATGCATTAGTAAAATGTGTGAAAAAGTGGAAACATTATTTAATGGGCAAAGAGACAGCTATACATAATGATCATCAACCACTTCAATATTTACACTCCAAAACTAAGTTGCAGCAATCAAGACACTATAGGTGGATGGGTTTTCTACAACAGTTTCATCTTGTCATTAGATATAAAAAGGGCATACACAATAAAGTTGTAGATATGTTGTCTAGACCAATCATAAATGCATCTACTATACTTAAGCATAATTCGGTATTTCATGAAAGCTACATTGAACAGTATGCTCAAGATATAGATTTTAAGGATGTAGAAAACAAGTAGAAGAATTAGATTATCATGTTAAGGGCCAACTCTTGTATCATTTTGGAAAGTTATCATTATGAAACTTGTGTTGCTTTAAAAAAGGTGTTGCACTTTTTATTCTCATAATGTGCTATAATTACCTCACTGAAAATTGACCGTGTAACAAATTTTTTACGAGAACAAAGCCCTTTATACCATAAAAATTGATCTTGTTCTAAATATGAAGATTCAATACATACCTTTTGTAATAGTGGTACACCATGTAGATCAAAATATTTCCCCATCTGTAGTATCCAATTTACCAGATCCTTGCCATCAAACTTCCTCATCTCGTTTTTTCGTGATTTTAGGAACTCGATCTTGAAACGACTGTAACTCTATATTTTTGAATATTTAAGTTTTGAAATTGTGACCTGCAGTAGCCCTCTGTTTCCCCTTTCCAATGCCACAAGTCTGATCGAATTTATATTCTCCAAGAAAGAGTTATGCACAATCTCCTAAGATGACCTAATTATATATCTTTCTAGAAGAACGAACTTGTATGAAGTGCCACGTGTCACTGTTTTGACCTTAGGATATGAAAACTATACAAAGGAAGCTACAGTCCATCCTCTTTCTGTAACTTATGAAATTTTAATCTGATGCTGAAAACAAACATTGTGACTATTTTCCCCAATTCACCTGTTTGGAATGTAATTTGAGAGTCTGCGAAAAGGCCAACTTCCTCAGATTATATCTCCGCAAATATAGCATGAAATGCTCTGAAATTTGGAGCCAAGGTTCAGACTGATTTCAACCCAAATGGTTTGGTTTTTAGCGTTGGAAATGGCGTAGAAAACAAGTTATAGCGAAAATGCCACGATGACTTGTTTGGAGCAGTGAAACCCTAGAATCCAAAGCTCTGATACCAAAACTAGCTCACAAAAGATAGAAAACATAGATCAATGCCTTAGAATTCAGCCTCTTCAAGGGGGAAACCTCCTTTACATTACACAAATGAATAGTTCATGGATGATACAAATTACAAGGCCTCCTTTATATATATAGGAGTCTAAGGATTCATCATATAGTCAAAGCCCACATAATAATAATAATGTAAGGGCACAATAATAACAATAGTGGGCTTCTATGGGGCACAATAATAATAATATGGAGACTACATGGGCACAACAATATAATAAGGAGGTTGTCCTAATGACAATAAAGGGTTACACTAGTAGTATAGGGACCTAACAATTATGTATTCAACAAACTGAAGGAGTAAAAATAATTCAAGAAGCACGCACTTCTCTAATATCAGGTCACTTCGGTGTAAGTAAAACAATTGCATAGCTGCAAAGATTTTGTTATTGGCCAAAAATGAATGAGACATTTTCTAGATATGTAAGAAGATGTACCATGTTGGTTTTCAAGCCTCTGTGGGAGTTTCTTGTAGCTTCATGTTCCGGATTATCCACAGTTTCCAGTTCAGTCTGTCGACGTTTCGAACCCCAACGGGGGTCCATCATCAGGACACTTCTGAAAGATAGAAATGAAATGAAAGAAATATGAAAGATGATGAGAGAAGTAGCGGGAACCTGCTTATAAATACATAAAGGAACCCTAAAATGAGAGCCGACACTACTTTCCAATATTTCAAGAAATTAATTTATTTTTATTTGATATTTAATTTATTTTTATTATTAAGATTAATTAATCCATTAATTAATAAAATTATTATTATTAATATGATTATTATTATTAATGTAATTAATAGATATAATTAATTATAATATTAATTAAAATGATAAAATTATTAATACCTAATCTAATGGCATAATAATCATTTTAATTGTT
>APFE030796501.1:0-30903 GCA_000404065.3 Pinus taeda | reverse complement strand
TGTTCTTGTAGACCCACTTGTAGCCAATTGGTTTGGTTCCTAATGGAGGATCAACCAACTTCCAAGTGCCATTCTTTATCAGGGCATCATACTCTTTTTGCATCGCTTCTTTCCATTCATCATGAGAAGCAGCTTCTTTGAAGGAAGTTGGTTCAAAATCTGTAGACAAATTCAATTCACAATCATAAGAAACATCCATAACAACAGGTGAATCAGAGTCATCTACATCACCTCCATTTTGTCGGTTTGAATTTCTAGTTCCTATCTTTCCAACCTCATCAGAATGAACACTTTCAAGTGTCTTTGTCAGCCACTTTGGGGGGCCTTTCTCAGATGGTCCAAACTTATTTTACACCATCATTTTAACATGGAAGTCTCACAATTCACACTGGATTTTGCATATAAGGAAAAATGTTAAGAACATAAATATATGTAATAAATAATAATTCATAACTTATTATTAATAAAGGGACATATGAAAATACAAGTCCCAACTAACAGATATCTCTTATGAAAGAGCATTGTCACCTAGTATTTATGCGAGTCCCATCATTGTGCAATCAATCATCATATCACATTTTCTAATACCAAATTTTTGTATACATTTTATATATTGTCCATATGGATTTCTTTATATTTCAGACATTCTGAATATTTTGTGTATGAGTGAACTTTGTTTGTCACACACGCATCACACCAAGGAAAGAAAAGAGGTCCATTGCACTCTCCTAGGCAAGTCAAGTCATCTGCAAGTCAAATCATCCAAAATGCCTTCTTCAAAAATCCTTTTCAAGGATTGTTTCACCATCAACGGAAGGTTGAATTCCCTTAAGGGTAGACATGGGACTTAAGTGTCTCAACATGGCATCTTTTATGAGCAAAGCAAAGGTCATGCCAAGTAAAGAAAACTTCTATGGACCATTTCTATGTCTATAAGGAAGTAGATGAAGCATAAAAAGGTCGAATAATACAAGATTGAGCCTAAATAAAGGAGAAATCCACCATTTAAGAGTGTCGTTGGAGGTCAAAGGGTCAATTCCAAGTGAAGTTTGAGCAAAAAAGGGAAGATGTTTAATATCTCCTAGCCTCCAAATATTACTCCAAGTCAGTCCAAGATTTTTAAGGGTATTGTTGGACTTCTAGAGTTTTCAAGCAATATAAAGCTAATTTTATGTAATAACTTAGTCTCTAAGCCTTTTGTCGACGAAAACTCAACCTTTATTGAAGTTTCTTGGACATTTTCTAAGGAGCAAAAGGGGAAGAGATGTTGAGAGCCTCTTCTATAATTTGAGAACTCACTCTCCTCCTAAATCGTTGTGAATTATTGAGATCGTTATGCCATAGTGTAATAATTTCAGGAAGCCTTGGTGTAAACTTTGAAGTCTTTTTTTCTTGGTTGTTCTACATAATTTAAACACATCATTGTGCTAATTCAAGACTACTACAAGGCTACCAAAATAGATACATTAAGGAGCAACTTTGTCAGTTGGAGGAAGACATCTAAGGTAAATTCTCTCACTTCTCTCTTATTGTTGTTATGTAAGCATTAAATCTCTTTGTTAGGCCATGTTACCACAAAATCTAGAAGGCCTTGGAGAAGGAAAACCTACAAGACAAGAGCTAGAAAAAGTGCTAAAAAAGGCGTAGAGGCCCAATGTCACCTTAACCAAAACCGCCTACTCTTTACGGACCTTCATTGATGGGAGGAAACCTGATAGGAGGAAGATCACATAAAATAGATATGCTAGGCATAAGGCACGAAGTGATCAATCTAGAGCTCATTCGAGAGAGAGGCTCAATAATGGTTCAGACCTTCAAGGAAGCAAAATGCTCTCTAAGAAAAACCCTAGAAATCAAGGTTCAAGACCTAGGTTTTTGAGGTTTTTCGATGGCGATAAGCATTCACAAGGTCAAGAACAAAGAGAAAAGGTTTCTTGCGAAGATAATCAACTATTCCAAGGCTCATGAAACCCTCAAGTTGAAGGAAAGAAACTAGGGTTTCCCTCTTAGGGCAACACCTAGGGTAAGAGATTTTATGGATGTTTGAGTGGATGCCCACCAAAATGATAGGTCATGTAGCCAAGACCTACCTCTTGATGCTTAGGCTCTCAAACCAACAAAAAGCCTCATCCCTAAAATTTCACTCCAAGCCCTAGTTTTTCTTTCTAGCCTTAAAAGGACCTAATTTAAGGAGAGAAATTTATGGAGAACATTTTGAGATGATCACCAAAGACTTGGACTAGTTCCTTGTCCTTTAGGCATATGGAGTCAAGGATGTGACAGATAAGCCAAATTTGTTGCTAAGGAAGCCGAAATTTGTTCCAGCTTTTACCCACTCAATGATAAATGAAGCTTGATGGAGAGTTATAAGAATTCCTCCACTGGGAACATTTATTACATGTTATATAATGAGTAACATATGCGATTTTCAACTAGATAACCTTTAAAAAATATTTTCAACAAATTAGGGCACAATCAAGCATAATCTAGAAGCAGCAATTCCATACACTAGACAAATTCAAAATGATAATCTTCAACAATAAGAACTTACAAGATAACATGTAGTATATCCATCCATTCACCAAAGAAATAGCTCCAAAGACAATCCAAAATAGCTTCCAAACATCAAACTGCATTCCAAGAATCTCCAATAGCCAAGAAGAAACAAGTACAAATTCTCTTATGAGGTCAAAATTCTCCTAGTGATAATGATGAGAGAATAGAATGATCTCTCTCCAATTTATACAAGTCTAATGATGTCTAATTTAGCCTAAAATCCCCCTTTAAGTTGTAAAATAATGGGCTAACACTAGGTGAGGTTACAAGCCAACCTCATAGCCAATGTAAAACATAAGAAATAACCCAAAAAAAAAGGTCGAAATGTTGTGTCATGCATGCATAGGCCCTTCTAGGGCATGCGTTGTGCTCCTCCAGTGCCATGTCGAGTGTAGAGGGCTCCAAAAATCCAGATCTAGGGGTTGGCCCCTAAATCTTCACACAAATCATCCTATGGACCCCAGTTTTGTGTTTAGGACACAAAATGGGTCTCATGGTCTCCTGGTGATAGAATAGGTTGGTTATGCTCCGGTGTTGAGGGCTCAGAGGATGGTGCTAGCCCTCCCATGTCTCAAGGGATGAGACAAACCTCATTTGGGCCTCAGATCAGCTGCCAAAACCAGTATATACTACTAAGCCAGTTGGAGGCAAGTTGGTCCAAGCGCATCATCTCATGAATAATGTGGGGCAAAGCACAGACTGTTGGGGTGTTGTATGTGCCCATGGAATGGAGAGATGCTCTGCAAGTGATAGGAGTCCCATGGCTCTCAATGCTTCACCTATAGGGTTCATAATGCTCCTCTAGTGGACCTGGGCCCCAGTTAAGTTGTCCAGCCCATGATGAAAACCACCCACTAATCACACACAGCATCCAGTGTTGCATCTTCACCATTAGGTACAATTAATCATTAGTGCATCTAAGCGAACCAAGATTGTTAATCAAGGGAAAATTTACACTTCATATGGGGCTTCTCTTCCAAATTTGGGGCTTTAATCATGTAATAGTGTTACCTCCCTAGGTAGGAGTGGCTAATAGATGACCCTAGTAAGTGTTCCTAGTCCCTAAGTCGAAAGACAAGCCCCTGGAATATCCATCAATCAATAGGTGGCATATGAATAATGATGGAACAGATGGGGATAACAGGGTTTCAGAGCCAAATGCCATGGTCAAAGGAGTAGCAATGATGAGGCAATCCCCATATTGAGTGTACAGATGTGAGGAGGGAGCAATCTTGGATGCATGAGTTAGTCCGACCTTTGTTTTTCTACCTTCTTGTCTGACCTTTGTTTTTCTACCTTCTTATTTGCCTTTTGCTTTTTCTTGACTTTTTCTTTGTATAACTACTCGAAGCTCTAGGAAATGACAACATGCTATGAATGATGTATAGCAATTATTACCCCCTTAAAGGTGGGGCAGTTCATCGCCCACCAGGGGCTAGGATGTGCATGGGTTCCTTTAATGATATGAAGGGGCAATCATGCACCCTAGGAACCAGGGTGATGGCCATAATGATAAGGGGTAGACCTCATGCTTGGCTTTTGCCCATGTGCTAACTTTAATGTCTCAGCCATCTTTTGCATTTTTTTAATTTTCTTTTTCTTTTGTTTCTTGGCCATGATATGCTTTTAACTTTCTTTTAGTTGCACCAACCTCTGGCGCAACCTTTCCAGGCCTGACCCAAATATGTGGACAAGGGGAGGGGGTGTACTGGACCCTACGGACCCAGTGGTCATGTGGACTCGGAAAAAGGAAATAGTGAATAGGGCTCATAATGTGCAGAGGGAAGCAATAAATATGGAATGGGAAACCAAGACCACGCTACCAAAAACGGGTTTCCTAAGCAGTGCCCTTCCTAAAGCCATAGGCCAATAGGGGAGATCCCACTAGACTAGGGTTGAAGATTAACCCCCCATTTAAGGTGAGGGAACAAAACCACGGTCAAGACTCAAAACCCTTCCTTTTTCCAAGTCACCCAACAATCCATGCCAAAATGCCTAAATGAAAAACAAGCATAAGCACCCGATTACATAATGAAAGACATCATTTTTGGGTCAAATTCCCCACCTTTTAACATGTGCTCTTGACGAATGGGAGAGGAAACATACAACTAATGCACGTGGTTAAGATAAGTGGCACGTCACTTTGGTTGCAAGTTGTTTGTTAGGCATTGCTGGCTGTCAGCTGGAAGAAGATGATTAAGAGAAAATTTCTCCTAGGGGTACCCACTATTGGTGGGTAACATGCCATACTCTAAATGTTCCTCAACAAGGGTTTTGATTTTATTTCATTCCATAATTGATTTTATGGTTGAAGACAAACCCTTGTAGAAATCCCTTCTAGTAGGGCTTAGTTTCATAACTTGTCTTGATTAGAAAATAAAGTAATTTAACTTCTAAGGTTCTACGTTCTTCCCCTAATCCACAAGCATTTGAATAACCAAATTAAGGAGGCATTCATCCCGAACCCATTAAGCCCTAGTGGAAATAAGGCATTAGCCCTAAATCCAACAACCAACCACATTTTTACAAAATTCAAGTTCTTGTCATATTCTTTATTTATATTATTGAAAAATCCAAAAAAAATATAAAATAAAAAAGTCGAAAAGGTAAAATACCAAAAATAGTCTCATTCCAAGGTGGATATCTTGGGTTTTGTGCCTCTTTAGAAACATCTAATCGCCAAAGATAATATCGGTCGTCTCTTTTGTGGATTGTTTTGCTCTAACATCAATTTTTTAGGGTTCTTAAGGTCTTCTTAAATCATGAATAAAATTAAAGCTATCTTCTCCAAGGATTTGTGAAGACCTGGTCTAGGATCTGAAAGAAATAAGGTGAGATCTATCCATATAAACCCTAGTTTTACTTCCGATTAATATAATTGGATATTTATCTCATTTGCAAGAATTTTCATACTCCCAGAGTGTTAGAAACTATTACATTTTGATTGGGAGGAAATTCAGACTTAGACCTAGGGGGATTTGCCTTCCAATTTATGCAATTGTTATTTCATATTGTTGTTCCTTTACATTTTATTTCATAAATTTGTAGTTGGGTTGTCATTTCATTAATATTTCTTATCCCCAGCATTAGTACCCATGGATAATTGATCCTAGTGTGTTTCCACACTCTCGGGTTGCTTCAAAAGAACTCCAAACTTGTCTTGTCAACGTTTTTTATCATTCTAGAGTTGCTAGAAGTGCAGGACAGCAGCAAGGTTGTCCTCTTTTAGGTCATATAATCAAGGAGAATTCAAAGAAAAATCATTCACTTTGGTATATCCACCCTTAACTCAACTCATGACATCAAAGGTAGTATTTTTTTGAGGTGTTTCTCTCTTTCTCAAGCGTTGGTTTTGTATTTCCTGTGTTATTTATTGACATCTCAGGTTTAGCACCTTCACCTAATATAAGGTTCCTAGGCTTTTATAATCATAGAAAAAGCGCGCACGAATGGTTGTTGGTTCCTCTGGTTTCGCCTAAGCCTGTGCTCTCGGCTTCCTGTTGAGGGCCTTCCTCCCCCCTCTTCCCCGAGTCCTGAGTCCCTATTTCGCCTGAGTCAATGCTCTCGGCCCCCTACTGAGGGTCTCCCGTCTCAGCTAGTGTTAGAGCTCTCGGCCCCTGCCCCCTTCCCTCTCCCCCCACTTCCCCGCTGCTCTGGCCTGTCTTGGTGGGTCTGGTTGTTTTGGTCGGGGCCCCAATGGCAGTGTCAGCCAAGGATGGTTCCTTAGTTGTTGAGATAGCAGCTTTTAATTCCATGTTGGCCTCAGCCCCTAAGTTTCAAAAGCAAGGTCCATCATGATTCGTGAAGAAAGCTAATGATATCCCCAAAGTGGAGATTAGCATCCCTCAAGCCCGCTCTCAGGCTTTACCGCTGGCAGACAGGTGTTTTATTGGCCAGTTCATGGGCCTCTGGCCATCTCCAAGGACGGTAAAATCCTGGATTGAGAAGAATTGGAAGCCCCTCATCAAGGGCGAGTTATATCTTCTTTCTGTGATAAGGGCTTCTACAACTTCTACTTTGAGAATAGATTGGACAGAGATTTAGTGTTCAAAAGTGGCCCATACTTCATGGGAGCTCAGGTGTTGCATTTGGATAGGTGGAGTCCAAGCTTCAACCTAGAATGTGATGTTCCCTCTTGGGTCCCTCTCTGGGTGAAGTTGCCATACCTTCCTCTTCACCGCTGGAACGACGCAACCTTCAAGTTGATTGGGAACTCCCTTGGAAAGTATATAGATTGTTCTGAGCCTAAGGATGGTCTATTCTCCTGTGCAAGGATTTGTGTGGAAGTAGACCTAGAAAAAGGACTCCCAGTAGCAATAAATCTATGTATGGATAGTTGGACTCATGTGCAGGAAGTGGACTATGATCAGCATCCATTCAAATGTAAACTATGTTCATGAATACAGGCACTTTGCAAAAAGCTATCCAAAACATCAAGATGCTTCAGAAAATCAACTAGGAGAAACAAATGAGCATTGGCAGAGAGTAAAAAGAAAAAAAAGGAACTCAAAGTAGAATAATGGGCCAGCAACAAATCCCAAGTCCGCCCCCAAGAATGTCGGTCCAAGCCATAGTACACTTGCCCCTCCTTTGGGTGCTCCCTTGGATGGTGGTGAAGGCCAAGACGAAGAAAATAGGTATGTTGTTTTGGCTTCAGTTCAATAGGATTAATGTTCTTCCCCCTCCCAAATCAATCCTAGGCTTAACGCCCCTGAGGCCACCATTCTCTCCTCGGCCTCAAAAAAGCAAAAAGAAATAACCTCTAGTCCGAAAACTTCTAGCAGCACAGAAGGCTCTTCGGATGAAGAGGAGGAAGATAAAAAAATTCTTATCCTCTAAGGAAGCACCGGGAACAGCGACAACAGCAAGCTCAACAAAAGAGAAATCAAAAGGCGCGAGAGCAAAGGAAATGGATAGAAAGGTCAAAAGATCAAGAAGGAAATCAAACAAATAAATAAGGCAGGAAAAAATGGAAAAAGACAAAGTTGGGATTTCAACACACGATACCTCGCCAGCTTCTTGGCTTGGGGAACAAAGGAAGTAAGAAAGGAGTATAGTGGGCCCTATGAAGGGGGCAGCATCCACAAAGAAATAAATTATGAATATAATCTCCTGGAATTGTAGGGGATTAGAATCTGGAAAAAAGAATACTGGAAGTGAAATCTCTAATTCAAAAGGAAAGACCAGTAGTCAATCTCCTTCAGGAGACGAAGTTGGGTGAGTCAGACCTTCAAGAGATGAAGTTGGGTGATTTAGACCTTCACTCACTACACTCCAAAATTTGGGGCCACAATAATCTGGTAGCAGCAAGCTCGAGAGGAGCTTCTGGAGGCCTCTGCACGTTGTGCAATCCTGCAAAATTATAACTGGTAAGCACGATAAAAACCACCCATTGGATTGCAACTACATTTAAAATTTTAGAAATGCAACAGAACTTCATTGTGATCAATGTTTATATGCTTGTTCGTTTTAGAGAGAAGCAGGATTGCTGAAAATCATTGACTGAGCTAAAAAGTATTGAGTTTGGTCAAAATTCCATTTTTGGAGGGGATTTTAATACCACATGGGTAAAAATGAGAAAAGGGGAGGCTCAACAGTCAGAGATGCCTTCTAGGAGAATATGGATGACCTTATTCTTAACCTAAACCTATTCAATGTCAGGCCTCTGAAATTTCTCTACACTTGGAATAATAAACAAACAATCCTGGGCCATATTGCAGCTAGGCTTGACCGTTTCCTAGCCTCTGATTGCCTCCTTATCTTAAACCTTTGCCTAAAATCCTTTATTCTTCCGTGGCATGGCTCAAAGACCTTATTCTTAACCTAAACCTATTCAATGTCAAGCCTCCGAAATTTCTCTACACTTGGAATAATAAACAAACAGGCCTGGGCCATATTGCAGCTAGGCTTGACCGTTTTCTAGCCTCTGATAGCCTCCTTATATTAAACCTTTGCCTAAAATCTTTATTCTTCCGTGGTGTGGCTCGAACCATCGCCCGATCAGCGTCCTTCTTTCCCTGCCCCTCAACCTTGGTCCTATCCCATTCTGGTTCTCCCCTATATCATTGGATTCTCCTGGGTTCCTCAAACTAGTCTCCCTCTCTTGGTCGGAGTGGGTCGAGGGTGTTGAAAAATGTAACTAGGTTCGGTCTTCATTTAATGTATTTGAGTCATCATGAAATGTACTTGTCAAAAGATAAGAAAAGTTTTTTTTTATTATTATTATTACTTATTAAAGCATGGGTTTCATGCTTGGGTCATCATGTTTTAGGTCAAAGTCCCCACTGAGGACTTCTAGGATTTATTCTAAGTCAATAGAGTCATTAAACTTTTAAATAGACCCTTGTTGAGCTTTTGAATCATGTAAAAAGGTTTAGTATTGAGTCAAATATAATTTATCCTCCACACCAAGTTGGTCTAGAAGAGATCAAGTCAGCCTAAGGACACCAATTCGACCTCACTTGAAGCCTATAAATAGAAGCAAGTCGAATTCATTTGGAGCATCTCATCTCAAGCTAGTTTGATATCTCGAAAGTAGTCAGAGAAGTGTGAAGTGGGTCTAAGGAAGCTAAATGAAGTGTGAATTGGGTGGAGTCTAAGTAGAAGAAGAAAAATGAAATTTTGGTGCCTCTCTCTCTCTGTTTTGTGCCCTAGTTTGGAAGATCGAAGTCTTCCAAGTTTCACTGATGTTGGAAGCTGCTACATAGTCAAAGTTGCTGGAAAAGAGGTGGAAGATCTAGGACACTGACTTGGTGTGGAAGGAAGATTTGGTCTTTTGTCTAGGGTGAAGGGTCTCAAAGAATACTATTGAAAGGAAGAGAATTTCGACTGGGTTTTCCCCTCGAGGGCAGTTTTGCCCTGGCATATTGCCTATATCTAGTGTCCATTCTTTTATGTGTTTTTGCTTTGGTAATTGCTTGATAAACTAAAGAAATGTTGGGTGTGTGTTATATTCTTTCCATGAATATCCCCAAGCCCTATAGAGGGTTTTGGACCCTATATTAGGTGGGCGACCCACCTATGGTTTTGTGCATGGATTTCGCACATGGTTTTGGGCATGATGGTTTTATGCCCATGGTATTTTGTAGATTCGGTTAAGAGCACTATCGTTATGTTCTAATCCAGGGTTAATGGATTGGGGTTTATGGAGGCTTCGACATGTATATATATGTATTGTAACATTGAAAGGAATATAATGAAAACTCAATCTAGTAGTCCCAGTTTTGGGATCCAGGGGAAATCTCTATGTATATTTGTTTTATGTTTTATGCTCCCGCTATTGTTTATTTTCTGTTTTTTATAATTCATATGCAAGTAATTTTTGTACAAGGTTAAAACCTACATTTGGTATCAAGTTGTTTCGGCTTCAAGGGGATGCTTTTGTTGTTGAGGGATTTTGCTCGAGCCTGTGATAGACCCTGTTTAGTGGAAGATCTGCAGGATCGATTCTTGCTGTGAAAGAAGATGGCAAGCAGTGGAAAGATAGAGATCAAGAAATTTAGTGGTCAAATTTTTGAGTTATGGAAACTCAAGATGGAGGATCTACAAGTGGATAAAGATCAGTGGATCGCAATAGATCCAGGTACTAAACCAATAGCGATGTCCGATCAAGACTGGAAGTTGGATTGGAAAGCAAAGAGCACAATATGGTTGTGTATCTCAGATTTAGTATTGTTGAATGTATCAGGGGACGCTTCGGCGAAGGCTTTGTGGGACAAGTTAAGGACTTTGTACCAATCTAAGTCTCTAGTGAATAAATTGTTCCTATGGAAAAAATTTGTATAACCTAAGGATAAAGGATGGAGACTCGGTGATGGAACATCTGAATGCCTTTAATACTGTGGTAAGCCAGTTGTTATCTGTTGATATTAAAATTTCAGATGAAGATAATTGCATCATGTTGTTGTGTTCTTGTACCGGATTCATGGGATAGTCTAGTTGTTGCAATAGGTAGCAATACAACTACCTTGCAACTTGATGAAATAGTCTTATCCTTGTTGTCAAAGGATATGAAACAGAAAAATATGGAGGCCCAAAATGGTGATGCCTTGTCTGTACGAGGACGGTCCCATAATAGAAACAAAAATAAGTCCTTGAGTGGGAGATTTAAATCTAGAGGGAAATCTAAATCTCCAAGAAAACCTGTAAAAGTGTGCTGGAAATGCAGAAAGGAAGTGCACTTCAATAAGGACTGTAGATCTAAAGCTCTTGAGAAAGGAAAGGGATTTATTGATGCTCCTTCTGCAGAGGCGAAAACCACCTCAAATGAAGGTCGGGTTGTGTACTTGCCTTCTTCTTCAAGTACACATGTAGATCATGAGACATGGTTGATTGACTTAGGTGCATCCTTTCACTTCACTCCCCACAGGGAGTGGTTCTGCGAGTATGAGAAATATGATGGTGGTGATGTCTTCATAGGGGATGATAGGAAAGCAAGAATCGTCAGACACGGAAAAGTCAAGCTGAAGTTGCAAGGTGGAAGGATTAGAACACTTCTGGGTGTTTTGCATATTCTTGCATTGGCTAGAAATCTGATTTATGTAAGCAAGATGGATGAAGCAGATGTAAAAACAATGTCTGAGAAAGATACCTGCAAAATGGTTCAGGGAGCACTGGTATTGATGCAGGGAGTTTGGATTGGAACTCTATACAAGCTTCTAGGTAGCACTCTTATTGATAGGTGCAACAGTTCTGTGGTTCCTGAAAGTGGAGCAGAAAATCTAGTGGTCTTTGGAGAAAATACCATGCTATGGCATCAAAGGCTTGGACATATTAGAGAGAAGGGCCTTCGAATACTTCATGGTAATGGTATGGTAGAAGGTATGTCTAATTGCTCTTTGGATTTCGATTTCTATGAACATTGTGTATACGAGAAGCAGAATCGAGTGAGTTTCCCCTCTACTGCTAAGAGGGCAAAAGGGATATTAGAGCTTGTGCACAATGATGTGTTTGGACCTGTGTCGGTTCCATCACTGGGTAAGTTTGTGTACTATGTATCATTTATAGATGACTTCTCTAGGAATACATGGATATATTTCCTCAGGAAGAAATTTGAAGTCTTTAACAGGTTTAAAGAATTTAAGGCTCTGGTGGAAAACTACACAGAGAAGAAGATAAAGGTGTTGAGGATAGATAACGGTGGAGAGTTCTGCAAGAAGGAATTTGAAGAGTTCTGTAAAAAGTGTGGTATAGAACGGCAAAAGACTACTCCATACACACCTTAGTAAAACGGAGTTGTAGAAAGAATGAACAGCACGTTGATGGAAAAGGCAAGAAGCATGCTCAATGGTGTCGGGTTAGGAAATGAATTCTGGGTAGAGGCAGTAGAGACTGCATGTTGCCATTCTGGGTAGAGATAGTAGAGACTACATGTTGCCTGGTCAATAGATCGCCTTCATCAACATTGGAGGATAAGTCTCCACAAGAGATATCGACTAGTAAGAAACTCTCTCTTTCACGTCTGAGGGTATTTGGTTGTGATGCATATGTACATGTTCCAAAGGAGAAAAGAACCAAGTTGGATAGCAAATCTGAAAGGTGCATCTTTATTGGGTATAAGGATGGTTTGAAAGGTCATAAGCTTTGGAACCCAAAAGCAAGGAAGGTTGTGTACAACCAAGATGTGGTGTTTAGAGAGGTGAAAGATGTTATTAAACATGAAGTCCTACCAAAGGAACCCGAAAAGATGAGTTTGAGCTAAAGGAGAAAGAATCAGACTCTAGAGCAGAAGAGGAATCAGAAGATGAAGAGCCATAAACTCCAACTGTTAGAAAATCAGTTCGAGAAAAAAAGCATCCAGAAAAGTATAGTCCATCTGCTTTCTATTCAAATTTTGCTTTATCTATTACTGATGATGATCCCAAAATTGTGAGGGAGGTAGTAGATTCAGAGGATGGAACACTCTGGAAATAGGCATGGTTGATGAAATGGCATCTTTGAACAAAAATGAGGCTTGGGATTTGGTGGAGTTGCCGACTTGAAGAAAACCCATTGGAAGCAAATGGGTGTTTAAGAAGAAGATGAATGCAAAAGGCCAAGTGGAGAAATACAAAGCTCGATTGGTAGCAAAAGGTTATTCCCAGGTGCCAGGAATTGATTTTGGTGATATTTTTTCTCCTGTTGCCAAGGTAGCTTCTATTAGATTACTTTTATCTATTGTTGTTGCTTTTGATTTTGAGGTAGAACAGATGGACATGAAGGCAGCGTTTCTTCACAGTGATCTGAAAGAAGAGATCTACATGACGCAACCTAAAGGCTTTGTGGTCAAGGGTAAGAAAGAACTGGTATGTAAGTTAAAAAAGCCTTTGTATGGGTTATAACTGTCACCAAGGATGTGGTATTAGAAATTTGATACATTTATTCAGGGACTTGGCTTCAACAGAAGCAAACCAGATCATTGTGTGTATTTTAAATTAATTGGTGACCATGTTATTTATTTAGTCTTGTATGTGGATGATATGTTGTTGATTGAAAATAACAAAGAAATTATCCAGGATTTGAAAACCCAATTGTCCTCCAAATTCGACATGAAAGATCTTAGTGCTGCAAACTATATTTTGGGCATGGAAATTAAACGAGATCAGGGAAAGAGGAAGCTTTGGTTAAACCAAAGGAAGTATGTCGAAACAATACTGCAAAGGTTTAATATGCAGGATAGTAAACCGATGAAGGTTCCTATTCCTGTAGGTGTAAATTTATCTGTTGAACAGTGTCCCAAGACACAAGAAGAAGAAGAGAACATGTCCCATGTTCCATAGGCAAGTGCAGTCGGTAGCCTGATGTATGCAATGGTCTGTACTAGACCAGACATTGCACATGCAGTGGGAGTATTGAGCAGGTTTATGTCAAAACCAGAGAAAGAGCATTGGACAACACTGAAGCGGATTTTCAGGTATCTACGTGGCACTAGTGATTATGGTCTGTGCTACCAAGGAAGACCAGGATTGGACAGAGTTTTGGACATTCGTGGCTTTGTTGATGGAGACTGGGTTGGAGATCTAGATCAAAGAAGATCTACAAGTGGGTATGTGTTTAACCTATTTGAAGGTGTAGTCAATTGGATGAGTAAGAGACAGTTTGTAGTGGCACTTTCAACTACAGAGGCAGAATACATGGCAACCACTCATGCAAGCAAGCAGCTTAGTTGCAGAGATTGTGTTCAAGTATGGGGTTAGTACAGCAAGCTATAAGGACTGTGACAGGAAAAGTGCAATTTTCTTGGCACAGAACCCTGCTTATCATTCAAAGACAAAGTGCATCGATGTTCAGTATCACTTTGTAAAGGATATGGTTGAGGAAAAAAAGGTGTTGTTGGTAAAGGTGGACACTTTGAAGAATACTGCAGATGCATTGACAAAGTCTGTGAGCACTGAGAAATTCTCTTGGTGTCGAGAAACAATGGGCGTTGCAGGGCTAGACCAATGACTAAGCTCTCCTATGGCCCCCTATGGAAAAAAAACAAGTGGGAGAATGTTGGGTGTGTGTTATATTCTTTCCACGACTAACCACAGGCGCGAAGCTGGGGGGTTAGAGGGGTGGCGGCTAGATCCCCCTTCGTCGCGCCAGGTGCAGCGGGGGGGTCACAGGGGGGACGGCAGCCCCCTGTGTCAAGAGGTTTGCAGTGGTGGGTTACAGGTGGGGGCAGTAGCCCCCCTTGTCGAGGTGTTTGCAGTGTGGCTGTAGCCCTCCTACATGGCGTCCGGGGCAGTGCCTTGAGAAAAAAAAATTGGACCCTATATTAGGTGGACAGACCTACCTCTGGTTTTGTGCATGGATTTCGTACATGGTTTTGGGCATGATGGTTTTTTGCCCATGGTATTTTGTAGATCTAGTCAAGGGAACTACGGTTATGTTCTAATCCAGATTAATGGATTGGGATTTATGGATGCTTCGGCATGTATATATATGTATTGTAACATTGAAAGGAATATAATGAAAAATCAATCTGGTAGTCCCGCTTTTAGGATCCAGGGAAAATCTCTGTGTATATTTGTTTTATGTTTTATGCTCTCGCCATTGTTTATTTTCTATTTTTTAGAATTCGTATGCAGGTAATCTCTGTATCGGGTTAAAACCTACAAGAAAGAAGATATAGAAGTAATTAAAATCTTTCTGCCTTTCTGATTTTCTAACAAAGGGTAGCTCAATCACCATCTGGGAAACAAAAATCAAAAGGTTAAAAGGAGATATTGTAAAATGGCTTAAAAAAAATAAGCCTGGAAGGCAATATGAGACGAGGGAAATGGAGGAAAATTTAGCCTAATTGCAGGGGCAAATGGAGACTACTCAAGTAAACATATCAGACTTTCAAAAAGAAGTTGAAACCTTCAAGGCACTTCACGCAAACCTCAGAAGAGAAGAAGAGTACTAGAGATTAAATTCGTGGAACAATTGGCTCCTGGTTGGAGATAGAAACACAAAGTTCTTCCATAAGCAAGCAAAGTTCAGGGAGATCAAAAACAACATATCTCAAATCAATTATGAGGGGCAAACTCTAAAAAAATTTGAAGAATAAAGAAAGTTGCGGCGGATGACTTCACAAGTCTTTACATCGAGACCCTCTGAGAGATGTTGAGAGTGGGGATTTCCTCCTAGAGTGTGTCCCCACAATGGTTTCGTCGGAAATGAACAAGGCTTTGGTCTCCGCTCCATTGCCAGATGAGATTAAGTCTATTATTTTCTCCTTCTCCCCAGAAAAGGCCTAGTCTGGATGGGTTCTCGGTCTGGTTCTATCGGAAGTTCTGGGAATTGATAAGGAAAGACCTTTGTCGAATGGTTGGTTACTTCTTCAAGAGTTTTATAATGGGCAGGGGAATTAACACCTCCTTCTTAGTGTTAATCCCTAAGTAGTCAAATCCCTCCTCCTTCTCTAGATTTCATCCTATCTCCCTATGCAATGTCTCTTATAAGATCTTCTCGAAGTTGCTTGCCTCTAGGCTCAAACCTCTCCTGCCCTTACTGATCTCGACCAACCAGGGGGGGTCTGTTCCAGGGAGGCAAATTTTTTGATAACATAGTACTGTTCCAGGAGGCCATTGACTCGAGCTAGAGAAGAGGAGATCAAGGAATGATAATAAAACTGGACATGGAAAAATGTATTTGACAGAGTCGAGCATAGTTTCTTATTGAAAGTTTTAGAAAAATGGGGTTCGACGAAACCTTTATAAGGTGGACTGCCCTTTGCATTTCTTCTACTTGGATCGCTCCTTTAATTAATGGAATAGTGGTTGGCTTCTTTAAAACCTCCAAGGGGGTTGTGCCAAGGCTGCCCTCTCTCCCCTTTTCTCAATATAATGATCGAGACTCTCACCTCCTCCATGGGATCAAATATAAAGAAGGAATTAGAAGTATTAACCATGGACAATTTGCAGATGATACAATTTTTCTTGGAGGGGCCTTTGTTGTGATTGCCAAACGATTCAAAGGGAATCTCGACCAGTTCCTCAACGCCTCAATCGGAGCCATAAATGACAGCAAAAGCCATATATAGAACTAGAATATCTCCCCTCATAAAGCAAAAAAATAGAAGAAATCCTGGGCTTCAGATCAGTTAGGGACTAGAAAGACTTTAACTACTTAGGAGTCCCTATCTTCCTAAAAAGAGTTGCTCCCTATGCTTGGCAAAAAGTCCTGGACAAAATTAAATCCAAAATCGTGAATTGGGGAGCAATCTAACTTAATAATGCAGAGAGGACAATTCTTGTGAAATCAGAGCTATTAGCTATCCCACTGTATCAATTCTCTGCTCTCCAAGCTCCTAAGTATGTTCTACACCAGCTTGGGATTTATATTAGAAAATTTCTCAGGGAGGGAGGAATGACAGAAAACAAGAAATTCCATTTGGTAAACTGGAAAACTATCTGAGCGCCAAAATAGCATGGAGGACTAGGAATAAGAGACCCCGCTATTGTCAATATGGTAATGGGGGCCAAGCTCTACTAGACCCTTACCACAAAGCCTGATCAATGGTGGGTGCAAGTAATAAGAGAAAAATATATAAACCAGCAAAACAACAGAGAGGTGCAAATGGAGGCGACTCAGGGTTCTCCAGTTTGGAAACTCATGAGATCTACCTTAGAAATCATATTGAATAATTTATGTAAAATTTTGGGTAAAGGAGACTCAACTAATATTTGTTCGGGCTCTATCTTGGGACTTCCTCCTCTGTGTTCGGATCCCTCTCTCATCCCTCTTAGGAATCACATGATGCAGAATGGGGTCATCCACTTGGATCAAATATCATATTGGGATCAGGGGAACTATGGAAGGGGTGGAGATTGGAAAATATGCTCCCATCAAGAGAACTCCTAATTAACAAGCTAAGTGGATGTGCCCCCATTGCGCAAACAATGGTGGACAGGTGGGGATGGAAAGACTCTAATTTCACGATCAAAGAAGGATACTCTCATATGCTTTTCAATTCCAAAATCCCTCCAAAGTCCTCAATATGGAACAACATTTGGAAAACAAATGCTATCCCCAAGGCAAACTTCCTCTACTGGTTGTTAGCACAAAAAAACTCACGACATAACCTATAGAAAAGAGGTTTCATTCGACCCTACAAATGTCCCCTATGCAAAAATGTTGAGGAAAGCATCCCTCATCTCTTCCTCCAATGTCAGTTTTCAAAAGAAGTTTGGTCGATAGCCCTTGGTCCGCTTTTCCTCAGAACAAGATGGCTCGTTGATCTCCTTCAGTGCTTTAACTCGTGACCCAAATTTTATGCGGGCTCCCTTCAAGCCAAAAGCATCTTCAATGAGCTATGGATCGCTCTTCCCAAGTACGTTTGCTAGCAAATATAGTTATGAAGGAATAAAGCGATCTTCAGTACGACTTGCTCGACAACCAAAATCACACCTCTTAAAGCCCTTTCATTTTATATGGAATTTCACAGACCGATTATGGAACTCTCTATGGATCATGAAAAATATACATGGATCTCTCCTTGGCTCTGCCCCCCAACCTCCTTGTGCTCCTCAAAATCTCCCCCCCTTCCCCCCCCCCCCCAATGCCCTCCCTAGATCCTTAGACTATCCCTTGAAAGGCTTGGGGATTGGATGCAAAATTCGAATAAGTGGATTCTCCAATTTGAGGGAGCTTCGAAAAGAAATCCTGGGGTGGTAGGAGGGGGAGGGATTCTCATTAATCCTGAAGGAATCATAGAAGATAGATATGCTTAGGGATTGGGAAAGAAGACAAATAATCAAGCTGAGGCTTATGGCTTGTTTCTTGATCTCACCTTGGCTCAAAAAAAGGAATCATGGATATGAATATTCTAGGGGGCTCCCTTCTAATCATAAAGCACATGAACTACAACTCGGCATCACAGAACAATAAGTTGAATCAAATCCTCAAGTAAGTCCAAGGAATGCTTCCTCACTTTGGACAATTAAAGTTTTTTCACATCCTAAGAGGGAAAAATAAGGACGCTGACAAGCAAGCCAACTTGGTATGCAAGATGAAAGAAGAAAGAAGCGAAGTGAACGGTGTAGTGAGACATTTTCCTATCCCTAATTGCTTATAGGAAAATCCAAAACTTGATTGTTATTTTTGATTCCTGCATTAAAAATCGAAATAATAATATGGAAAATAGGGAGATCAAGTGGTTTATAATTCCCATCATATCCCACATGGCTCCCACTTGGCTCCCCCTTGGCACCTCCTTCTTCCTTCACTCTTGTCTCTTCACGCTCCCCCTTCTCCCACCTCCTCCGTCACATCACCCGCCTCTCCTAGCTACCTAAGCCACCTTGGCTGCTCATACCTCTTCATCCCCCCTCCTATCCTCCCCTCCCCTGTCACATCTGCCCTCTCATCACACGCCCCCCCCCTCCCCGCCTCATGGAAGCTCTCCTCAGCGTGACATGCATTATCCTTTTTCGCGTGCCTGTTGTCCTTAGAAGGTGATAACACTTGGAGTTGGCTTGTGCTGAAGTGTGGGAGCTCTAGTACTAACTTCTCGGATCAGGCTCCGTAGCAGACGCATTCAAGGAGAAAACATGTGAATTCCCTTGGAACGAGACTACCATTTAATCCATCTAGGCTAGTACAGACAGTTCGCGCGAGGGACGACGAATTTGGACAAGCTGGAAGTCGTTTCAACACTCAAGAAAATTATGGAGGATCATTAGGATGCAAGAGGTAAGCACACAATCCCTCATTTCCGCATTTGGCTAAGGCTCGGGAATTTCCATATAAGGAGGAATAACGATTCAATCTTCTGCCAAAAGAGCAGGTATGTTTTTGTCCTGGTGGTAATTAGCTCAAGGAGCCTGTGGCAAGGTCTGGGAATTCTGGGGATCCAAGGGTTTGTCACGGTTATGGGATTAGAGGGAAGTCACTCTTGGGTGTTTAAGCTAGTGATTGTAGAGGGGGGCTTTGGTAAATTTCACAAGAGTGAGGCAATTGAGAGGCTCTGTGTTTATCCTTTCTGTGTGGTCTTCACTAGGCTCTGTGTTTATCCTTTCTGTGGTCTTCATTGGGCAATTGAGAGGCTCTTTGTTTATCATGTATGTTCGTTGGGCTCTGTGTTTATCCTTTCTATTGTTTACATGGAAGCAATGAGTCATTCCCACGAGCTAGTCTCGATTTCGGGTTCCTGGGGCCGTTACCACACTCGTTTGGGCAGAATGACAGGGCACTCGGTGAAGGAACAAGGGAGGAGCACTCCACAACTTGATTTCCCATCTCCAGATTGTGGTATCTATGTCAAGGAACATGTTGAACTCAGGGAGGGGTTGACATTGATGAAAAGATGTCTTCATCAGCAGCAGGAGGCATAAGAAATGTAGGAGAGGCGGATAGAAAAGAACCTGAAGATTCGTCAATTAGAAGATGAATTGGATGCTCTGAGAATGCAAATTGAAGAACTCCAAATCAAACTGGAATAAAAGAACTCTCGATTTGATGAAGACACTACTGGAATTGATCTCAATTATCCAGCTACAATGGAGGATTAGCCAGCCCCCTGTGTATTTTGAAGACGAAACATAAATGTATTTTGTTGTTGAATCAGTTATGTAGAGTATATAGCAGTAATCAAGTAGATATGTGGAATTTTGTAATTTTGGCAAAGAATTAGGTCTGGATGAACAGTCTAAAAATATTGCTGCCCATGGATGGCATTGTAAACAATCTATAATTCTCCCAGTTTTTGGCCGCATACGGGCGCGAATTAATATAATCCTTCTACTCTTTATTGTTAAAAAAAACATAAGGTTCCTAGGCACTAGTCTACTAACTTCTTGCTGAAGCAATGAAGGTATTGGGATACCCCCCATGGCATTATAGGAGTTGGTTAAAGTGGGAGGGGATTGTGTTCAGGTGACAGTGGGTACATCTCTTATGTCCTCACTGCTTAGCACCTTGACTAGACCTTGATAAGGTTGCTAATTCGGATAATAACACTACACAAGGTAAGTCCACATCCCTCCATCCCAAGCCTCCACAAAATCCATCTATCCTCCTAAGTAATGTACTCCACTAAGTTAGCTACCTTTCCATGAAAATTATCAAAGACCAAAGCATCCTTGAGCCATCTCCAATCCTCCAAACAGAGGTCCAAGTTGCCACATGCTAACTAGGGCTTAATGCCCTCTAAGCTACACAATGCTCCTCATCCCATGTAGGGCATTCTCCAAGCAAGTGGATCTTTCATGGAGACCTAATGAAGAGCATCTAGAAACTATTAAGAGAACTTCAATGCCCAGGGGAAGAACATTAAGCCAACCACCATATGAGGTCAAGCATCAAATAAGCAAGCTATATCAACTATCCAAATCCATCAAGGATTATTCTCTCAAGCTCTAATCTGTCTTAAACCATCAAGGGATGAACATACACCATGTACCCAAATCTCATGAAGCAACTCAATTATGGCGTTAAAACTTTCAAAGTAACCTAGAAAACTAACACATTGCATGGGGGCCATGCAACTTGTGGTTGTTTTTAATGACCATTTGACCTACTCTTGCTCCTCTTGTTCATAGAATTTAGAAGTTTATCGTAGCAAGAATAAAGCTTAGTAGATAGTAGATTTTTTGGTTTTTACATTGAGAAATTGGGAGGCTTCCAATAATTATTAGATTTCACTTTTGTTGATAATTATTTGAGAATTATGTTGGCATCTTTTAAATTAATTATGTTCTTCTTCATCAAATAATTATCAAACGCAAAACATGAAGATCACAAAAACAAAAGAACACAAAATATAGGCTCTCATCCAAGGCACAACCCCTCCACTAGGTGAAAACACAATCCAAATCTCTTTTAATAAATCATATCGAAGTGAGACATCCAAAACCCATGACCACAGAAGAACTTCCACCTTTAGATGCCAAGTCAAACCTTTCATTTTGCCAACAAATTCATGACCAAGATATCAGCAACAAGAGAAGTACTAAGGCAGAACTTTCACATATTCCATCTCAATAAGAGACTCTTTTTCCATTTCAGATTTTGTCCCTCCACTTCATCTCTCTTCTTATGTGAAATTTCATACCAAAAACACATCGAGTGTGTGTACAAATGAGCTCATATCATCTTCTATTTATACTATCCAAAGGAGTTCGAACAAACATGTCCACTGGGGCAAGGCCAACTTGTCATGTAGATCGACTTGGAATCTACAGGGGTTTTTGACCTGAAATTACATAATCAAAAATCCTTTTTCCTTTTTCCTTTCAAGGGGTCCAAATAGGACTTTGACTTTTTGACTCAACAAAACCTAAAAGCATGAAGAACATGCCTATCTAATAAATAATAATAATAATTCTTCTTTTGAGCATGACACCCAAGCTTGAAAATAATTTTTCTTTTTCTCCTTCCTTTTCTTCTTTTTGCTTTTTACATAAAATACATAGATATACAATCATGAATACAGAAACAAGTTACATCTTTCAAAACTTTTTTTGTTTAAAATCTAGCTTTTTGAGCTTAGAGTACCTTGTATTTATGATGACCTATTTTGTAAACATTATATGATAATTTAAGTTTGAACTCTTTACTTTGATGTTTTAACCTACCATTGAATTGTTGATTGCATATTACAACTCTTTGGTCCTAAATATTGTTGAAAAGTGTAACTAGGTTCGGTCTTCATAAGGACATGTGTAATTATGATTTTATGTATTTGATGAAAAAAAGAAAAATAAAATTATTATTGTAGTGCTCGTCTCATGGGTGTCATGAGCAAGGAATTTTATTTTAGTGATGGCTCCCATTGTGAGCCTTTAGGATTTGTCATCTAGTCATAAAATTCAATTTGAGTATATGCCATGTATGAAGGACCCTTATTGAGCATATCACACTTCTATATGAGTAAATAGAAATGTCAAGTAGCCTTCCAAGACAAGCACAAGGCATCCCTCTTCAAGTCGGCTTCAAATGGAATTAATTAACTCCTCCAAACAGTCATGTCATCTCACCCTATTCAAGTCAGCTTATTATAGAAGCAAACCACTATAAATAGGGTCGCCTAAATTTCATTTAGACACAGAATTTTTGGTGATCAAGTCTGAAGCAAAAAGTGCGAAGTACAGTACAAGGAGGAGTCGGGAAAGAGCAGTCGAGAAAGTGTGAAGTCTGAAGCTTAGTTGCAGCAGAAGGAATCGAGAAAGAGTAGCACTCCTAGCCGAGTTGGAGGAAAGGAGGTCGAATCTAGAAGGGAGGTCGAGACAAGAATTAGAAGAAGGTAAAGTCTAGAAGGAAGGCCTAGATAAGAAGATGAAGTCTAGAAGGGAGGTCGAAGGTTTGAAGCTAAAGAAGGTTGAAGTGGAGGAGAAGCCAAGAAAAGGAAAGAAGCAAAAGGTTGACTATCATTGTCAAAGGATCTCATCAAGAGAACTTGTGTCTTGGTCTTGGAGTGGCAAATAGGTCAAGGGTCATAGTCTTGGTATTCGTCAATTGGAATATCTATAAGAAGAAGAATTTGTTCGGGTTTGTTGATCAATGGTTGTCATTGATGTCAACCCAAGCAGCGCCAAGGGCTACCTCGATCTTGCATGGGCATTTTGACTTGACAACTTACTCTATTTTGAGTCAAGGATCTTCTAGATGGATTCTACTCATCGAGATATTTCCATTGATATATGGCACACCAAGTAATTCTTCACGGTTTGAGAGATATTTATGTTTGAAGTTAGTAACCCCAGTTAGTGGGCTAAAACCCTATGGGGTTGTGGCATGGAACTCATAATTGGTTGTGGTCATTGAATAGTCAATAATTAATGATGTTTTTTTGCTCCTAAAATCCCTCCAACGTTCACTTGTTGAGGACCCTCTCAACTCAACATATTCATATAAATAGTGACCCTCATATCCTCCTCTAGTAGGGATTGTGTGGCTTCAAACATATCATCGTGGCATTTTCTATAACTTTCTTTTTGCGAAGCTTCAGAAGCTGAAATTAAAACCCATTTGTGCTGAAATCTTGATGAACCTCGCGACCGAATTTCAGATTTTGATTCACGATATTTTCAAAGATATGATCTGAGGAAGTTAGGGTTTTTATAGGCTCCCAAACTCCATGTCAAATAGGTGATGTTGGGAAAATCATCATAACTTTCTCTCTGAGCATTGGATTCAAATTTCGTAAATAGTCACAGAAAGAGGACGGATTATAGTTTGTTAAGTAGCATTATCCGGGCCGAAGGTCGCAACAGTAACACGTGGCATTTCGTACAAGTTCACTCTACTGAACCAGTCTATAATCAGGTCATCGTGGGAGATTGGGCATAACTCTTTCTTGAAGAATCTAATCTTGATCAGACCTATGGAGTTGGAAAGAGGACTCAGAGGGCTACCACAGGACGAAATTTCAGACCCTGGAGATCCGAAATTACATAGATACACAGATTCAATATCAAGCTCCTAGAAGGCAAGAAAAAGCATGCATTCAAGGATCACTGCAACAAGCACCACACATCAACAGTCAAGCGTAAGTCTCCTACAGCTTTACATTTGAAATATGAGTATCAAAATATGAGTATCATCTCTAACATATGTTTTTGCAGGACAACGTAAGTACATACAGGATCTCGGTTATATCTCTATGTCTCTATATGCCACAGATAGTTTTGATACCACATTTCGGATGTCCTATTCTTGATACTACACATTTGATGCCACATATTCTTGATGCTACACCAAGTCTGCTAAATCTATATGATGTTGTAAGTTCATGTTACTTGTCTTAGTTTATAGAATGGTCTCTATTGTTGTACTTAGAACTTGGTCCATCACAAGTCTAGGGTCTATCATTAGTTTTTATTTTATATATCTTTAGGTAAGTTTTGGATATAGTCTTGCATAGAGTCCAAGCCTATATCAAGAGTGGGAGTCTTTGTCTACTGTTGCAACAAGAGAACAAAAAAAGTGACAAGCACACTTCAGGTACGCATTGTAATTTTAATTTGTATTCATTCATTATTATGCATTTACATGTGTTTTGCAGGCAGAGGTAAGTTCAAGGGTATTTTGTTTTGTTTTGGGATTGGTTTCGCCGGGCAAATTTTGCATGCAGGTAGAAGAAGATTCAATTACAACTTCAAGCAAGAATTCAAGAGCAGAAGTATCAAATCAAAGGAAGCATTGCACGGGACATCCTTTGAAGACATGACAGTCATCAAAATATTATGAAGAAGTGTCAAGGC
Organism: Pinus taeda; assembly: GCA_000404065.3. NCBI lineage: Eukaryota > Viridiplantae > Streptophyta > Pinopsida > Pinales > Pinaceae > Pinus > Pinus taeda. The sequence goes on along the minus strand of APFE030796501.1, from coordinate 6,697 downwards.
CAAGAGTCATCATTGTAAAGTTGTAAAAGAGTCATTTGTAAAAGTGTCATCATTGGAAGAGTCATTATTGTAAAAGAGTCAATCTGCCTAGAGTCAAAAATGCATTATTGGGAGGTATAGGAGTCTCTATTGGGATGATGTCACGGTTGGGTTGCTGGTCCTAGTGTGATTGGGTGTTCGGTCAAAATCATTGTAAATCATATTGTATTGTGGATCATTGTCCTTGGTACGGGAATCCACACTCTTGTCTGATTTCAATCATTATAGGGTGGTAGGGAGGTGCTAGGCTGGTGCATGAAGTCGCCTACAGGTTGGAGCCTATGAACACTTCAGGGTCGTAGGTTGGTCTAGGGTGTTTGGCATCCATTTTGTTGATTATTGAAGAAACCAGGGCGTTGGGGCATCCTAGTGGGAGCTGGAGAAGAATGCTTTTCTAGAATTCTAGGAAGTTGTTGCTTTCGTTTCAGTTGGGGCTGAAGATTAAAGAATTTATCATAAAAGTGTTCAGTGGTTTTTGACCCGGAGAGGGTTTTCCACCTAAAATTCTTGTGCCTACTGTGTTCTTTTATTTACTGTTATTATTGCATAAACATTAATAATAATTGAAGATTAACTAATGGTCTAAAAAGATTTAAAAGTGTTAATTGCTAAGGAATATTGATTCACCCCCCCTCTCAGTATGTTCAACAGGGTTTTCCTCTCAAAGAGTGAGAGGTTTTGGCCCTGGTTGATTTTTATATTATGTGTCTCTTGTATGTTTATGGTTTATACATTGGTCGTTGTTTGATGAAGAAAAACACTAATAACCTAAATAAAAGAAGATCCTAATCTAAAGAAATAAAAAGCACTCAAAAGCAGTTACTAATAAAAGAGAAATCACTTAATTGCTATGCCCTAATTTCTCAACATGGTATTAGAGCTAAGGTAACTAAGTCAAAGAAGGGCATCTTATCAAGAGACACTCAAGGATCAAATCTCAAGGACGGCAAAGCGAAGATCATCTTGAAGTCAAAGAAAGCATCATAACCCTAGATCAAAGAAGTTTACAAAGAAGTATTGGGATCGTCGTCAAGAGGAAGAAGGCCAGAACCCTACATCTACTCAAGTCAAAGTGTTTTGAAGACTATTCATCCAAAGGAAGCTAGATCAAAAGGCAGTATAATCTCACTCGCTCTAGGATCAAGGATCATTCATAAAGAAAAATACCTTTATCAAGGAGAAGTTTTCTATCCTCTATATCATCATCAACATCAAGGAAGCAGCAAGAAGAATGAGCATCCTATCAAGTGAGTATATTTATGTCCATATCTGAATCTGTCAAAATGTCTTTTTGCAAGGAAAGCAACAAATTGGTTGGGTCTTCAAACAATCTTGCATGGAAGAAAATGACAGATCTGAATCTCATTGTAAAGTGTTGATTTGGGGTAGCATCGGATGTGCTCTAGCCACGAAATTTGGTGGAGAGGTTGGGGCACATGAGATCTCCAAAAACCAAAAAGGATTTGGGCAGATTCTAAACAGATCAAGAGATATTAAAATAATTAATATTTTTAATGAAGTCCCTAAATCTAAACTTAGGGAAAATAAAATATTAATGTGTATTAATATGAATCTATGTTAGAGTGGTCCAAAAGACATGGATCAAGCCAAATCTAATCTTAGCCGTTGATTAGGGACTTAATCTCGGCCGTTGAAATGTCAACAAGAAAAGTATAAGAGGAGGCTTGAGGGTCACTTAGAGGACACACCAGATGATCAATCATTCTATTCTCTAGAGCGGGGTTTGCTAAGAGAGATAGAATCAGTGATCGGGAGAGCAACTGAGGGGCATTGAGTACAGAGGAACAAAGAAAGTAGAGATTGTGTTGGGAGAGCAGTGCAGTAGCCAAGGAGAGTGACACAGAGCCAACAAGGGCTCACGCAAGGCCACACAGAGGCAACGAAGTGCTACGCAGAGCACCAGAGGGGCTAGCGCAGCTAACGCAAAGGCTCCCAGAGCTGACGCAGGGCCTCCTGGGGCTGACGTAGGGCCAACGTGAGACATAGAGGGGCTGATGCAATCCAGATTGGGCAGACGCTGAGGTTGTGTTGAGAATGGAGCATGATTGTTTAGAGGTCTTTATTTCAGCCGGATGTACACCCCAGGAAGTTTGTACACCCCTCCACGTGGGAGGGGGGGTGCGGGGGGGACTTGTCCCCCTCACGGGGGTTCGAGGGGGCCGGTTGCTCCCGCGAGGATTCAGGGGGGCCAATGGTCACCCGGCGGGGGTTTCGAGGGCAACGCCCCCGAAGCTAAAAACAAATATAAAATTGCCTTGTAAAAGTATAGTAATTTCTAGTCAATCTGAGCCATTCATTAGGCAGATGATCTGATGGTAGAACTTATGTTTAGTTTAGGGTTTTTTGCTCTAGAGGGCAACCCCTCTTTGTGTATGAGGGCATTGTATTTTTTGAGGCTATGTAATAAATGTGCATTCTCCGAGCGAAAAACAGAGAGGTGAGACTATGAGAGAAAACAAAGGATATTACAGCGGATCTGCTGTAGGTTGTGTCTCTTCATTTTGCTGGATAATAGAAAGGAAGGACTGGCTATTCAGGGTGGACGTAGCCCAAACTGGGTGAACCACATACATCTGTGTCTCTCTAGTTTTATGCGTTTTGCTGTGTTTATATTTTTGCTATATTCTATGTGTTTCATTGCTCTATGACTGTAATATATAATTTTCTAACAACTGGTATCAGAGCCGAAGGTCTATTTGGTTGATAAACTCGCAGGAAAGAAGGGTTCCTAGTTCGAGTGGGGGCAATGGTGGAAGATGGTAAGTTCAGGGTCGAGAAATTTAACGGCCAAAACTTCTCGCTGTGGAAGATGCAGATGGAAGATTATCTGTATCAGAAAGATCTGTACCTACTATTGGGCAAAAAAACAAAGATGCCAACGGGTATGACAGATGAAGAATGGAACCTTCTCGATAGAAAGGCACTCGGAATAGTACGATTATGCCTCGCAGCGTTGGTCGCCTTCAACATTTCGAAGGAAACAACGACAGAGGATTTGATTAAGGCGTTGGAGAAACTATATGAAAAACCCTCGGCCTCAAACAAGGTATTTCTTATGAAACGGTTATTTAATATGAAGATGTCGGAAGGTGGACCTGTTGTAGACCATTTAAATGATTTTAATACTGTTACAAGTCAGTTATGTTCTGTAGGGGTAAACTTTGATGATGAAGTTAGAGCTTTGTTATTCTTGTGCTCATTGCCGGAAAGTTGGAATGGTTTAGTAATGGCCATTAGTAACTTTGTTTTTGGATCTAGTACTTTAAAGTTTGATGATGTTGTCAATGCTATCCTTAGCGAGGAAATGCGACGGAAAAGCTCCGGTGAGACATCGGGTAATGCTTTGAGTGCATAGTCTAGAGGAAGAAAAATGGAAAGAGGAAAGAGCTCAGGATATCGCAGTAAATCAAGGAAAGGCAGATCCAAGTCCAGATCGGGGATAGTGTGCTGGAAATGCGGAAAGAAAGGACACTTAAAGAAAGACTAGATCTCGGAAGGGAAAAGAAGGAGATGCATAGCATGAAAACAATCATGAAGCAAATGTGACAGGTGAGCTGTTACAAGATGCTTTGATTCTTTCTTTCGAAAATATTACTGATTCCTAGGTGGTAGATTCAGAAGCCTCATCCCATGCCACACCTGATAAGAAATATTTTCATGACTATGTTCAAGGAGATTTTGGACAAGTTTGTTTGGGTGATGATAAATCATGTAAAATTGTTGGAATGGGTAAGGTTCTTGTAAGACAACAAAATGGAAATCAGTGGCTACTAAAGGAGGTAAGGCATATTCCAAATTCAAAGAAAAATCTGATTTCAACAGGGCAGTTAGGCGGTGAAGGTTGTGTGACAACTTTCATAAATAAAGCATGGAAGGTCACCAGAGCCCTGGTAATAGCAAAAAGTGAAAAGGTTGGTACATTGTATTTATGCAATGGTATTTCTAACTCTGTTAATGCTTTAACTTCCAAAGGAGCAAATGCAGCATTATGGCATCATAGGCTCGACAACATGAGTGAGAAGGGGATGAACTATTCTTCACTCAAGGGAATTTGTTGCGGGTTTGAGGGAATGTTGATTTGGACTTCTGTGAGAATTGCATTTATGGAAAACAGAAGAGAGTCAAATTTCTCAAAGTTGAGAAAGAAAAGAAGAGCGAAAAATTAGAGCTTGTGCATACAGATGTATGGGGACCTGCTCAGGTATCATCTCTCAGTGGCTTTTGTTATTATGTTACTTTTATTGATGATGCAACTATAAAAACTTGGATTTATTGTAATAAGAATAAATCTGATGTATTTGATACTTTCAAGAAATGGAAAGCTTTGGTTGAGATTGAGACAGGAAAGAAATTGAAGTGTCTTAGATCAGACAATGGAGGTGAATATTGCAGCAGAGAGTTTGATAGGTACTGTTCAGGGCATGGAATTCGCAAGAAGAAGACAGTTCCAAGAACACCACAAGAAAATGGTGTGTCAGAAAGGATGAACAAGACAATCGTGGAGCGTGCAAGGTGCATGAGATTGCATCCAGGATTGCCTTTACAGTTTTGGGCAGATGCTGTAGATACTGTTGTTTATCTAATAAACAGAGGGCCTTCAAGTTCCTTGGATGGTGGTGTTCCAGAGGAAGCATGGAAAGGTAAAAAGGTAAACTACTCTATTTTAAAGCCTTTTGGTTGTGAGGCCTTTGTTCATATTGATAAAGAAAATAGAACAAAGCTTGAAGCAAAGTCAAAGAAATGTACCTTTATTGGATATGGTGTTAATGATTTTGGTTATCGCTTATATGATTATGAAAATCACAAAATCATTAGGAGCAGAGATGTAATATTCAATGAAAAGGTCTTGTATAAGAATCAGTTGCAGTAAAAGAAACGGGAAGAAGAAAACAATGAATACACAGTTCTTGATGAAATCATTGAAAAAGTAAAGGTGCCTGAAAATAATAATAATCAACAACCACAACAGCAGCAACCACCACAACAGCAACAGGCACCCCAAACACCTAAAAGCGGTGTTAGAAAATCTACTAGGATAAGTAGACCCCCTGAACGATACTCTCCTTCATTATATTATTTATTGTTGACTGATTCCGGTGAACCCGAATGTTATGAAGAAGCAATGCAGGTTGAAAGCAGGAAGAAGTGGGAGGTACCCATGGAAGAAGAGATGGACTCCTTAATGCATAACCAGACTTGGGATTTAGTCAGGTTGCCTGCAGGAAAAAACTATATTGAAGAATAAATGGGTTTACAAGTTGAAGGAAGAAGATGGAGGAAAACAGAGGTACAAAGCTAGACTGGTGGTGAAGGGGTTTGCACAGAAGAAAGGTATTGATTTTGATGAAATATTTTCTCCTGTTGTTAAAATGACTTCAATCAGAACTATTTTGAGTCTTGTAGCAGCTGAAGATTTGCATCTTGAGCGCAGTTAGATGTAAAGACAACCTTTCCCCATGGGGAATTGGAGGAAGAGATATATATGCAGCAGCCACAAGGATATGAAGTGAAAGGGAAGGAAAAACTTGTGTGCAGGTTGAAGAAGAGCTTGTATGGCTTAAAACAGGCTCCAAGGCAGTGGTATCTAAAATTTGACAAGTCTATGTCTGAACAAGGTTATACTAGATGTCACTCTAATCATTGTGTTTATCTGAAAAAGCAAAAATGATGGCAGCTATATCATATTGTTATTGTATGTAGATGACATGCTTGTTGCAGGATCTAACATGCAGGAAATAAATGTGCTCAAAAGAAAATTGGCAAATTCATTTGCAATGAAGGATTTGGGAGCTGCAAAACAAATCCTTGGAATGAGAATAACTAGAGACAGGAAAAATCGTAAATTAACATTGTCTCAGAATGAGTACATACAAAAGGTGTTGAAAAGGTTTAACATGCACAATGCAAAACCAGTTAGTACACTTTTTGCTAGCCATTTCAAACTTAGCAAGGAAATGTGCCCAAAGACCCAAGAAGACATGGATTATATGTCTAAAGTTCCATATGCATCAGCAGTTGGAAGCTTAATGTATGCAATGGTCTGCACAAGGCCTGATATTGCACATGCAGTGAGAGTTGTAAGCAGGTAAATGAACAATCCAGGAAAGGAACATTGGATGGCAGTGAAATGGATTCTCAGATATTTGAAAGGTACCACAAATCAAGCATTATGCTTTGGTGGTTCAAACATTTCTCTACAGGGATATGTTGATGCAGATATGGCGGGTGACAGAGATAACAAGAGAAGCACTACAGGATATGTATTCACTGTTGGTGGAACAACTGTCAGTTGAGTTTCAAAAATCCAAAGTGTTGTTGCACTTTCAACAACAGAAGCAGAGTATGTTGCTGCTACAGAGGCTAGTAAAGAAATGATCTGGTTACAAAGGTTTATGGGTGAATTGGGTTAGGAGCATGATAAGGGCACGTTATACAGTGATAGCCAAAGTGCCATTCATCTTGCAAAGAACTCAGCATTTCATTCCAGGACTAAACACATACAGCTCAAGTACCATTTCATACGATCAGTGTTGAAGATGGACAGTTGAAGCTGGAGAAGATACACACTAGCCAGAATCCTGCAGATATGCTAACAAAAGTTGTAACCAGGGAGAAACTGAGAACATGCTCAGTTTCA
>APFE030796500.1:177795-234300 GCA_000404065.3 Pinus taeda | reverse complement strand
TTTACGCCATTATTTCGAAATTTTGAAATTTTACTTTTGAAAAAAAAAAGTCTTTTCCCAACGTTAACACTTTTCATTTTGAGGGTGTTTTTTGGACAATTTTTGCGCAAAAATTTGGTTTTAACCGCCATTTTTAAAACATGTTGAAAATTTACCCAAGAAAAAAAAAAGGTGTTATTCCAGCATCAACACTTTTTGTTTTTAACACTGTTTTTGATGTTTTTTCGAGGTTTTTTGGCCAGAGTTCCCGTTTTGAGTTTATAGTTCCCGTTTCATAGTTTACATTGTTCATGCCAAAACTAGAGCCCTAATAGTGTCAAAATCGATATACTACTAGGCCTAAACATCCCCAGCTCCATGTTTTCTAAAAACAAATTGTAATCATCAGTGAAAACAAACTTAAAACAAAGCCACCCCTAAAATAAAACATGAAAATCAATAATATTCTCAAGAACTAGTATCCAAGAATTCTCCATGCACTACATCAGGGAGCATTCTCTCACATTCTTCCCACAAAATTAAGTCACCAAAGTTCCTCCCAAATAGTCTAGGATGCCATTGATATTGAAGTGTTGCTCGACCATCATCACAAATTTTCTAGACCTTTCCCTATTACATTTATTTCTATGAGGGGGAGCTAAAGGCTACTGAATCTCTTCTCCATGTGAAATCATTGGATACAACATAGGACCATATTCCTTCGATGAAGACATTGAGTGCAAGAGAGCACCATCAATGGAAATAAAGGAGATACATTACTGCCCGGGACAATGATATCAATATGAAAGGACACATCAATTAATTCACTTACCTTTGCACAAGTAGATGAAAATTGAGAGTCCTTTGAGGATCAATAAATGGATCAAGTTCCCTTGAACCATTTCCCAAATCGGCCTAGAGCTTGAAAGTTCAAATTCTGACATCATAGTTTGATTAATTCTTAAAACATCATTCAAAGAATGGGATATATCCATAATATAGAAGATACTTGTTGGAGGTTCTAGTTGACGAAGTTGACTAGCCCAGTCGAATCAATATACTAAAGATGTATTTTAAGTTAGTTGACTCCTTTGTAAAGTCAACCAATCAAGTCAGTTAAGATAAATTAGTTGAGATAGTTGAAATTTTGTAACTATCTATGAGGATATAAATATGTACGTACTCAACCCCATGAAGTTAGTCAATTGTCTATTGAGAGATATATTTAATAAAAGTATGCTTTGGCTAGTTCTCTACTAATTTTGTGTCTCTTTTTCTCTTCCATGTGATGCATATTACTCTTTAAGTTTAGTTGATGTTCCACTTTGTTGGTAACTAATTCATACTTTTCATTAGATTATAACATTGGTTCCATTGTCAGCATTTTTCGACATGAGTATATACAATATGCTCACATAAATGCTAAATCCGTAAGAGATACAAGATTGGTGGGAGAGAAATATTAGTAATTTCCTAAAACATTATGTAAGGAGAAATCGACTATCCATCGTTGAAGCTAGGGTTCACTTCTTCACTAAAGCACATGAGAATTTTATTGAATTAGTCCCTATTGAAATAAAGAAACATAATGACCAATCGCATAATGCGACAAACTAAAATTGATGGCTAGTTGTTGCTAAAATTGACCAACGGTGAGAGAACAAATTTTCATGAGTGGGTGAATAAAATACTTGATACTTTTTGTAAGGAACAAGCAATAGAATAACACACTCATGTTGAAAAAATTAAAGAAAGGTTCTACGATGACTTTTACAAAACCTTCTTTTCTACCATACCTAATTTATCACATAAGTTTCTACTTGATAAAGGAGACATTCATATACTCAAATATAGACCACCCTTTAAAACCCCAATAAATTATAACCATAACAAGTGACAGGTTGAATGGGAGAAATTCCTTGACACTCATTGTACAAACACAATAGAAGCATGGTATTACTTTTTGAGTAAATGAAAATGTTTGATGAAATCCTTGTCACTGACCAGGAGTAAGTTAGGTCAACAAAGGGGAGGGTAGATGTTCATGAGACATAATAAAGAATAAGAAGAAAGAGAAGTGAGTACATCATGTGTTAGAATAGGAGGAAAATGGTCAGACACAAGAATATCAGAGTATATGCTTGATGAGGAAATAAAATGAAGAACTCAATCACATATTCAACAATATAAACAATTGACCAATATTCAAAAAATAAAAAGCAACAAAAGATAGAAACAAAGCCAAGAGATGAGGGAGGAAAACACTTTCCAGAATTTAAGACATAAATAAGATCTAGAGTGACAGATCAAAGATGCATGGGACTCCTCAGAGGTTAGCACAAAGTACCCAAAGTGGAGAGGCGTAGCCCCAACGGCTTCGAGGAGAAGTGATAGTATACAATTAAGCCCTAGCAGGCATGTAGACATAATGGAAGTTGTTGATTCTAGATTGAAAGTCCCATGCTATCCCGTAGAAAGTATAACAAGCCCTACCATAAGATAATTCCTCTAGCAAAGAATACATATCGAATTATAACCTTATATGGTCTGGTATGACTAAGACGTGAAAGGAAATTTAAAAGACCATACCCAAATTGAAATACCAACAGTTAAATAGACATGGATTAATAATAAGGAAAATGATGATATACTTCTCCATATAGGGAATATCACATACGTACAACCCCTGTTAAGACTAATATCTACAAAGGAAGAAGATATAAGTCGAGACTGTTGAAATGTGTAACTAGGTTCAATCTTCATAAATATGAAATATACTCTTGATTTTTGTATATTGTAATAGGAAAGAAAAAAATATTGTTATTATTTTTATTGTAGCATGGGTTTCATGCTCAAGGTTATATGTCAAGCACCTATTGAGTACTTCTAGGGTTTTTCATAGAGTTAACAAGTCAATTGAGTCATTTTCATATACGGAAGAACCTATTGGGCATGTTAAATCATGTAAAGAAATTTTATAAAGAGTCATAAAGACCCTCTAAGACCTTGTCACAATAATACAACAAGTCGACATTCAAAGGATGAAAAGTCAACCTACCAGGAGGAATAATTCGACCTATTAGGGAACTTAAAGAAGCCTATAAATAGAATCACTCAGCCTCATTCAAAGGAAATTCATTTCAGCTCAGGAAGTTCGATCATAAGCACAAAAAAACAAGGAATAGCTAGTGAGGAAGAGGAAAGACAAAACAAGGAGAATAAAATGATTAAAGGCACTGTTTTAGGGCTGAAATCTCTCACGTGTGAAGTAAATTAGGGCATCTATCTACTGCAAGTTGATCGAATTAAAGAGACATCTATCTGTAATGTTTTTGGTGCCAAGAAGACTAATTTATGAAACCAAATTAAAAATAAAGAAAGTTATTTCCAAGGTGTTAGTGTCTGTCAATCATGTCAATCACCGATGATCAAATGTACTCTTACAATGTTTTTTATTAGGGTTTCAGGTCAAATTTTTATAGTTTCAAATAGCTTTTCAAATAAAAATTTGGTCACTGGTTAGGAAGGTCAGTATTTACTACTCCTTTCAGTTTCATGGTCAAATAATACCATCTTAGTCAAGTCAAATCACTGTTAGAAGAGTCCCATAATCATTATGGTCATAATTAATCTAATAAGCCCATGCTAGGTCACCACTTGGTCATAAGGTTGATTTCTGAAAATCAGTCATTTCACCATTGAAATTCATTTTATAAAGGAGTAGTGAAGGTTAAATTTGAAATTAAAGTCTTAAATAATTTTTTTTTATTTCATTTTAATGAAATACTTTCATAAAGTCGTGAAGCTGCAAAATGTCAAAGTCAAGTTATAAAAGTGACGGTGGGTCCACTACCACTTGTAAGTGAAAAATCAATTTCCACAAGTTATAAAAGAGTCTCACTCACTCTCCATTTTCTCATTCCATTTTCCAAGACACCACTCCACCCAATAAAGTCAAATTTGTCAGATAGAGATCAACTTTTGCATGCCAATGTCAAGTTTCCTTTCTGTGTTGCACAAATCCTCAGGCTGTGCTATACAAATCCTGACAACTATTGCACTTTCATCCAAAGGCTGAAAACTTCTTTGCATTGATTTCTTCCATCAAATTCAAGCTAGGTTGCAGTAAATATAGGTTGGTGGCTTTTCATTTACTCAAGCAAACTCTCAATTGTGTTGTTATGCTTCATTTTCATCTCCTCGAGATTTGAAAATAGTTTTCAATATTTCATGATTTCCATGGTCAATTGTTACTAAAACTTGTATCTGATGTTCATACACCTTCTGTTATCCTAATCAAACCTTCTTATACGCCCTCTATCAAAATCCTCCTCAAATTCCATTATTTTCACATAAACCCTAGCGAGAGCACATTTTCCTAACCTTGGACCGTGTTTCTCTTCTTCAAACCCTTCCCCTCATCCAATTTTGAAAATTTCACCTTCCTTAGCTCCCTAAACTCCCTCACTATACCCTCAATTTTTCCTAGAATTTTTCCAGTCCCCTGTCCCTTTCATTTCCCTAATTACCTCAAGTTCCCAAAATCCCATGTTTTCCTACAAGTGAAACCCTAGTTTCTCTCCTATAGGGCTAGGTGTTATCATGGAATCTGAAACCCCTGAACAAAAGATACATAGAGGAGGTCATGTCATCAGATATGAACCTACCTCAACTCAAGAGATCTTGTCATCTCCTTTCATCAGAAAATCATTTGAAGATACAGGTTGTATTTCTTTTTGCCAAAGAATTGAGCAACTGAAGTTTCATGATCAACATACCAGTGCTTTTTCCACGAAAATGAGAAGGGATTAAGTGAATATTGTAGGAGTTGAGTTCACTATTTCAAGGAAAATCATCTCCACAGCCACAGGGATTCCAAACACTGGAGAAATTTGGTTCAAGAAAAGAGACATTGACCTTCAAAATTACAAGATGTACCTAAAAGCACCATATAGGATAACTCCAAAACAGGTTCTTCCATTCAGTCATTTGCTAGACAGATATGCCCATCTCATGAAATTTATCATGAAGTATTTTACATGTGAGGGTAGGTATTCAAGGTTACATAAATATCACACGGTGCTTTTGATGCATTTCACTTGTGTTCAACAACTCAACTTAGCTTACTATCTGTACAAAATCCTAACAAAAAAGACAGGGAAGGTACAAAATATGGGAGAAAATCATCACACTAGTCTATTTCATCATGGCTTGGTAAAAGTTCTAGTTTTTCATCAATTAGCATAGGTAAATTTATCTTGGGATAGCTTTTCCAATTCATCTTTTCCTCCATCTTCTCCATCTATATCTAGTGATGAATCAACACCTCCAAACTTAGCAGTACAACAAGAGGTTTCTTCTTCAAGCAGTCCTACCAAGAGGGATCATAGGGTAGAAGTGACTAAGAATTACTGCAGAGGTGAAAGGCTTGTGTTTTCTCGAGTGATTGTTGAAAGGGCCAAGCCTACATCAAGTGAACAAAGAGCATCTCCACAGCATGAGGAATTCACTTATCTAGGTACAAATGTGAAAAATCTAGACAAAAGCCACGAGGACAAAGTTACAATACAAATCATAAGGGATAAAGAGGATGAGATCAAAAAGTTGGTAGACATGTTGACAGAGGAAAATTCTTTAATAACATGTTTACAACAAGAAAACATACAATTAAAAGTAAACCAAATGATCCAAAACAAACACAAGACCTATTTGAAGAAAGAGGATGTAAAGGGAAAATTAGTGGTTCAGTTGGATGTTTCAGAAGGAAAAGGAAAGCAAAGCACATCAGGGAGACCAAGAACAAGAGCATTAAAGAGAACCCTTGACCTACAAAAATAAGTTTCTGAACCTAGATGTCAGAACACTGTAGATGACTTAATCATTAGAGATATACAAAGTCTATTGGATTGACAGGGTTAATGGACACCTAGAGAAGCTCCTCAAGAAGGAAAGTAGAGACAATAACTTGCTAGGGAATATGGCTATGTATTGCTACACAAGAAACAAGGTATCCCAAGTCAGAATTAAACATTTGAAGAAAAAGCTCAAGGAAACCCTAACACGCCAAAAGGACAAAGAAAATATTGATCTACTTGATGAGGTCTCTCATGGCATGACATATCATATGATGGCTTCACTTTCCAATTTTGAGGAAACTTTGTGAACTTTTTGTCATTTTGAAAATTCTGATGGTTTTTAGCCAGTTTTAAAACACAAAGGCAACTATATGAGTAGTGCCTACGCACTATGCTTTTTACTCAGCCATCCAAATGCCAAAAAAATTATATTCTTGGATAGATATTCACTCCTACATGTTAGCTATCCACTTTTGCAAGTTTTTCAATAGACAAATTGGGAGAAAGTGCTAAAACACAGGTTACAAAATCACTTTTTGCTACTGTTTTGAAGCAGGCCCTATGCATATAGGAGTAGTCATGGGAAAATAAGTTTTTATCCTTTTTGAAATGTCCAAATCACCTTCTTGAATAGAAAAATGACAACTAGACACTCACATATTTCTAATGAACTATCAAGTTCTGAATTTGGAGCATGGGAAGGCCTCCAAAATCCTCTTGCAAGTTGGCACTACACAAGTGCCTCAATGTGTTGCACATACCTCTGTAACAGTTTTTTCTCAACGTGTCTTGAAAAAATATTTACTTGATGATGTAATTTTAGGAGTTCGATGTCTTGATGATGTAATCATGAATAAATTAGCATAATAGGTTGTTTTTATGTTTAATTATGCCTCATTAATGAAGATAATCTCAAATCAAAGTCTAAGAGAAGAGTTTGTTTTCAACCTTCTCACTCTCACTTGTTGGTTGAGATATTATTGGAAACTATTCCACCACTAATGGATTCGACCCATGAAGGTGGGGAAACTATTTATCTTAGTCTATATGTATCATTTTCTCAATCATAGAGAAGGGTTGGACATTTGAGTAGAGAACTCTTGTAACTTGTGCTTCAACATTTTCAAGAAATCAAGAACAGTTGCGGCTGTTATCTAGGAATTCATGTGCACTGAGTTTGTGATATTGTTTCTTCTATGTTATAGTTTCATATGTAGATATTTATCTCTTCTTTCTATTCATCAATTTCTATAGTGTTTTTTCCTAAGTTTATAAGAAAAATTCTTTATATTAAAGCTTTGTTTTGTTGGAATTATCATTATATGTTATTTTCTTTCATTCTTAATGAATTCATGACATATATTCTCATTAAGTCCTCTCATTTCTTCTAAACACTTCACTAAACTACTCTGAAAAACCCTAATCCATCGCAAAACTACTGCTACCTTGCTCCTTTATATTTTTGCCGTTGTTCCCCTTTGATTTTTTGACCTAGTTACCTAGTTTTCATCCCTTGTTCAGCATCAAAACCATAAATTTTCAAACCTATCTAAGCCTAGTATATTTAGCCTAAAATAATTTTATATTCCAGTCAATTCTTTGGCTGCGATCTCATAGAGAGAGTGCTCTTTGGTTTGGTAGGGCTAGCTACCAAACAAAAATCTTGATCTATGGTTACCTCCGTCGATTCCTCTCAACCTGGGACATTGTTGGGGATAACACAAGGTAAGGAAAAAAGAGATCAAAATTCCCCAAAATATGTCACACGTTCGAAGTGCAGTAATTGCAGGAGGCTAAAAGTTGCAAGTAAGAAAGGCCGAAGTTACAATCAAAGTTGCAGGTCCAAAACCTTGGTCAAAGGAGAAGTGGAAGCCACTATAAGGAAAACTTGATTTGGGTTGACTTTGTGAGAAGGAAGTGCTTTAAGGAGAAGTTTGACTTGGTCTTGGAGGGGTGTTTTTCAAGGGTGACAGGTCTTGTAATTTTTCATTTCAAGTTTTATAAGAAGAGAAGAATTCTTGTGGGGTTTCCTCTTAAGAGGAGAGGTTTTGGCCTTGGCTTGCAACCTACATTTTATGTCCTCTTGTCTCATTGATATTCGTAGTTTGATAATTTTTTTTTGGTAAGAACAAAAATAATAATCAATTTAAAGAAGAAGATAATCAAGTTAAGTAAAATAACATCACAAATAGTTATCAAAGAATAATAAATCACCTAATTTAGATGCCCCTAGATTTCTCAACATGGTATCAAAGCTAAGGTGAATACAAGAAGAAGAAGAGGTGGCTTGAGGATCACATAATTGAAGAAGGATAAATAAGGGCCGAGCATAAGGAAATAATTAAGGGGGACTAAGAAGCACCAAGGAGGAGTACTCATCTCAAGGATCACATCATCACAAGGAGAAGAAGAACTCAAAGACCCTACCTCCACTCAAAGAAAGAAGGACTTTAGCATTATACATTCTACATCTAAAGGAAGCAAGAAAAAATATTTCCATCATCTCAAACAAATCAAGGTGATCTCCCTCTCTTTGAAAGGATCACATATCAATCATATTTGAAGAAATACATCTCTAGAAGAAGAATTATTGTCACCTTCAAGGAAGCAAACATCATCAACCATAACCAAAATCAAGAAGGTATCAAGTTGAAGATATCATCATAAAAGGAGAATTTTCACTTGATAGGTAAGTATCTTTATATATATGTTTGAATATAATATCAAAATGACTTCATTCTATAAGGAAAGCAATAAACTAGTTGGGTCATAAAATTAACTTGCATGGAAGAAGATGATATATTTTATCCTCATAGAGAATGAAGTTGTTAAATATGTAAAGGGCTCCATCTCGAAACCATCTCAAGAGAAAGCTCAAGCACTATCAAAGTATATGAAAGGGTAAATAAGGGCTCAAATAATCCTTATAGAATCAATCAATGATTCACTTATCCCTTATGTATCAAAGATGGAGACATCAAAAGAAATCTATGAAAAATTGGTAGAATTATTTTTTGTAAGCACTGCAGGAGAAGTTATATCTTTGAAAATTGAATTGTACAAAATGAAGATATCAGATGAATCTGGGATATCCTCATACCTTATGATGGTGTCACAAATAAGAGACCAATTACAAGAGTTAGGGGAAATAATGCTTGATAAAGAAATGACCACCATTTTGCTCAATGTACTGCTTGATGAATGGGGCAATTTTTTATCAAGTATCTATGGGAAGAAGGAATCCACTCCATTCAGTGAAATTTGGTCATTATGTAAGATTGAATAAACCATGTTGAAGGCAAAGAGTGATGTTGGATAAAATGATGAAGTTGAAGAAATTTCTACCAGTGCTAAGAGAAAATGAAAGTTTGGAAAGTTTGATCCTTGAAAAAAGAAGAAGATCGATATGTCAATTATCCAATGCTATAAATGTAAGGAATATGGGAATTTCAAGAGAGATTGTCCTAAAATCAAGAAGGGAAACGAGAAAAGGAAAGAAATAAATGAGCTCATCTGATTGAGGATGTAGAAGAACCTGATGAGAATAAATATAAGAAGGAAGAAGTGATAGACCTTGACTATTAAGGTATCTCACACATTTTATCTTCAACAAGGAGAAGTAGGAGGTGAAAATTCCTTTACTATGATTAAAGATTTCAGTCATGATGATAATCATTGTAAGTATGATACGATGCATCATATTAGAACCATACGATTGAAGAAGAAAATATCTCATGACATCATTATAGAAGGATATAAGGATAACTGAAGTATAAACTGATATAAACAGTCATCAGAAAATGAAAGTATTTAATGACATGGAAGTTTATCCGAAGTAGCAATCTAAATGGCTAGAGTAAGTAATCTAGAAATAATAGAAAGATTAAATCTTGTCACATCATCATCATTAGAATGAAGAATTTACAGATTGAGGATCATCATGATCCTCCATTGGAATATTTATAAGAAAGTTCGTCTCAACCTGGAAGAAGAAAATGACACATAGATGACATACATAGTATGATCTACAATTTAAAAGGATGATGGTATGATGCCAAATGTATGCAGCATGTCAAGTTGGTTGAAGTAATTTTTTCTTTAGGTAAGGAAAGGAAGCTGCTAAAAGGAAGTATAGATGACCAAAAGAAGGAATAAATATGTGTATATATGGTAATAGATAGATAATGTCATGTCATAATATGGTTGCAGATAGAATGGTTGAATGTTCCATCTCATGAGCATGATCGAAGAAGAAGGATCTCTTCCATTAGAATGATGCATGAAGGCATGTAGACAATGTGCCTTGAACTCTTCTACATATTTATAATATGAAATAAATATAATATGACCTCATTAGAATATTAGGTGATTGAAAATCATGGTTCCTATGTTGAAAGAACCATGTAAAAAAGATCCCGAGGAATGCAATATGTGAAGAAAGGAAGAAGAGTCCATGAAATATGCAACTATAGTCACATAAGATAATTTAAGTGATCAAAATATGATAAATAGAATAATTAGCTATGATAAATTCATGGAGAAGGTATGAAGACCCTGATAAAGTTTGAAAAAGAAGGAGACCCTTGATATTAAATGTCTTGAAGATGGAGTCACTCATGTGCAGGCTGTTGATTTTGAATAAAGCTGATATCATGATGAAAGGGCATCATAAAAAGGTCATTTTTATTTTATGGTCATTTTTTATTTTGAAATCATATGGTTGGGTTGAAATAGGGCTACCAAAAGAGATTTATAGATGTCACCTACAACTATTACTCATGTGATTGGATGGAAGATCTAGAAAGAAACATGACTTGGAAGAGGTAGTTGTATGAAAAGAATCTAGATGTGGATTAGAAGATCACTTTTCAATGAAGAGAAGGATGACATGAATATTAGTTCAAAACTATGGTTTGTTGAAGGGAAAGTGATGGATAAGATGGTCGATGCCCTACAATAAAGTAATGATGAAGAAGATGAAGGTCATGACATGAATTAGAAAGAGGATCCCTACGAGAAGTTGATACTACCATGATCTCCGCAAAATAATTAGGGGAATTTTGAGGTCTAAAATGGACCTCCCGAGAAAATTATAAAATAATAGTGGAAATAATAAAATAATATTAGATTACATCATCAAATGTTAGAGGGAAAAAAGAAAAAATTACTTTTAGAAATCGTATTTTCAAATTGTCTCCCTACGGGTTTACTCAAATTTCAATCGAGAACAGTTGTTGGATGAAGAATTTAATTCCTCATCCAAGGAATACCCATGTTGCATACTTTCAATGGACCTTGCTACACGAAAAATGAGAAATACATGAAAAGTGTGATTGCAATCATGTTTTTCATGTATTTCTCATTTTTCATGTAGTGGGGTCCCTCAGAAGTATGCAACATGGGTATTACTTGTATGAGGAATTAAATTTGCATCCAATAGGTACTCCCACTCAAAATTTGAGTAAAACCTTAGGGAGATAATTTGAAAATACGAGTTGAAAAAGAAGTTTTATTATTTTATTATTTTTTAATCTTTTTACATTTTTACCCCAAAAATGGTGAGGCGTCCCCCATGGTTGACATCATCATATTGAATCTTATTGGTTCTTATAAATTTTATTTTGGTTGTAAATTTTATAAGAAGCTTCCCAACCCAAGAGAATTTATATGATATAATGTGAAAATAACATACGAAGTGACCAAAACCATGGGTGTCAATGTAAAAGACCACCCAAGCAAGGTTTGAATTCCTCCAAATGCATGAGAAGATTCCCAATAAGGGGAATGATTCCCTCTATCAAGAAAATAACTACTCACAACATGCCTCATCCTAGCCCAAACTATAAATATCCATTGGAATTCTTCTAACAAACCACAACCAATTTTCCCTGTCATCAAGACATCCACCAAAAAGGACATCAATTATGCAACAAAGGGTGGGCGTACTACTTCAAGGTTCACTAATCAAAATTACGAATTAATAATCCAAGTGAAACCCTATGAACACATGCAAACATGCTTAACAACTAATTCACTATGTCAAGGAGAAACAATTAACCAACAATACTCAAGGAAACTCTTAGTTGATGGATATCCCTCATCATAAATGTGCTAAGGGTAAATAAAATATTTGAGCAATGTTGTGCAAGGCCCTCAATCACATTTCAAACACCATATGTGCTAGATGCAAGCCTCTAAAATTACTTGTAGAAAAGTAGTCTAAATCTTAAACCACTAGCTCTAGAAACTACAAAGTCGAGAAGATCTTTTTGTTCTAACAAATGAGATAAACTTGAAACAAGAAAAAGTGAAGGGTAGTGAAAATTAAGTCACAATTAGCTTATCTAGGAAAAGAAGGAGACAACACACTATCTTAGTTTTAGTATTCATCTTTGAATGTCTCAAACATATGCTCAGGCTATAAAAAACAAAGACCATAAAGATAAGTTGTAAACAAAATTTTACTAACTCAAAATTTTCTTGGAAAAACGGCATACTCCAATTCAAGGGAAGTGTATATTCACTCAACCCCTATATATTCAAAATCTAAGTATTTTAAATAGTATTATATGCCTTGAATGGAAGCAGTTTTCTTGAGGACCTGTCAAATCCTGTTTTGATGGTGATTGGTTTAAGCCACTGCAAAATTCATCCACAAAAAAAAGCATATAAAATTTGCAGTCTTGCAATGGATAATAGCTCCTTGATCAGGACATCCAAAGAAGAAACTAAATCTGGATGGTCCCCACAATCCGATGTCCAGGTGCTAAAATGGCTAGAGGATTTTATGGAAAGTTTGCAAAAGAGGCAAATAGCGTTACCGAGGAAATGCATAAACTGTTAGAGTAGACTGAAGCTGTTGAACAAGATCTGTATAATACATTCAATTCTTTCATAGGGCTCTCAAATACTCAGTTCATTGAAAATTGTGTATGTGAAGGTGATGATATGACTGCCCTAAATTCAGATTCCAGCATGCAACTTTCATAAGTTTGTGTACCCACTCAAAGATATGAAGAGGATATAGTTCCAAGATACAAAGAACCATTATTGAGTGGCTTGAATGGCTACAAGCAATACATTCAGAGAAATTATAGAAATATTTCCAAGCGATTCCTCACAAAGTTGGGTGGAGCAATGGACAACTTCCTCATATTATTGGCAGAGAAGAATTTATGCCGGATAACAATTGTGGGCTAACAGAGGATAGGATTTGGTATGGATCCTCTGGAATTAGATGCTGATGCGGAGGGGGAAGGGATATGTTTGGCTTCAGAAATGGCTGGGACCAGAAGTATTTTAGAGGTTGATTGGTCTAGAATAGAATCAAATAAAGACGACCAAGTTGGAATGGAGCCTACACTTTCAACTGCTCTCAATTTCAAAGTTATGCTTGAGGCTGCACTTTTTAGTCCATACATACTTTATGATGATATTTTTTCCAATGCCAAGACCATTTCTAGTTATGAAAACAACATTAGCATTGGTGGTGTTGCTTCATAGGTTCTTACCCTCAATAGTCTTAGGTATCCGGAGTTCCCAATTCCCAGTCCATCCTTGGTAATGAGGAACCTCAGTCACTCCTATACATGCAAGCATAACTAGCAAATCAATGGAAAAAACTACACACAAGGTTGTTTCAAGTAGTTTTAACAGAAAAATTTATCCAGATACGATTGCAGGAGGCCTCTTTGATAGTGAAGCTATGCTATCCACCTCTAAAATAAATGAATACCTTAGTTTACACTCACAGCCTATGGATGGTTCTCACAATGTCAACGGTGGTAGTTTCAATGAAAAATCAAAACTAAAAAGCTCAACACATCCTGAAGAAATAAACTCTTTTGTGGAAGGTCAACAAGATCCATGCCAATCTGGTTCAAATAACATGAGCATCAAAGTCAATGTAATAGAAATTTCTCAAGCCTTTTGGGATAATAAGGAAGTTTCAACTTCTTCTAGATTCAATGCATCTACTCCTGTGTTGTCACTACCTACCGCTCAAATTTCTAAACAAACAATTGATTATGAGAAAATGAACTCTCAGAGTATTAGTAACAAGAGAGAAGAAGGTATAGCTAGTCAGGAACCCAGTAAGGATCTTTTTGGTTCAAGCAATTTCATCAGGAAATTTGAAAGGGCATTATTTTCAGGTGGACTCTTTGATGATGAAGATGAGTTAGTTTCCTCTAGTCCATTGGAATCTACTCATGTCTGGTCACAACCATCTGTTCCAGAGAGATTATATGGTTCTAATTCAGATGCAAATAAAAATGAACTAAGTCCATCTAGCAGCATTAGCAATACTCTGGATCGAACTGCATCTAATTCATCAGATAAATTAATCACAACTGTATACTCAAGTCTCTACAGAAAGTAGCTCTGAATTTTCAGGTACAGAACAACTTGAAAAGATATTGGGTTTAAATAATGAGTTTGCCACTGGTGGACCTCAATTTCCAAAAGCAATTAATGGTAGGCAATCTCTGAAGGAAAGGCTATCACTATTTCATAAAGATCTCTTTGATAGTGGGGAAAATGATGAAGATGATGATCCTAGTGATCCTTTTAGGGCACCATCTTCCATGAGGTAGAAATTGAGATTAAATGACAGGGCCCTTGACAATGAAAGTAATATTCTATAAGAGTCATCTAATGATGGAGTTGATTTTAATATTCAAAATACAATGCTTACAGATTCTTCGGAACCACATAAGGTTAAGCAATTGCATATTACAGGAGCATTTGGAAGAATTCAAGGCATGTTAACCATTGTTGATTATCATTCAAATATAGGTGGAGTAAAAAAAAAAAAACTGGAGTTGAAGCAATGTGATGCCCATTTTGGCAACCTTATGGAACCCCTTGACAACAATTAGAATTGAAGAAAAATTCAACTATCTGGATTGAAAAATAGCATTTGAACCCGGATATGCTACAAGGTGGTACGAAAAAAAAAAATATTTGCAAGCCCCATTGAATAAATGGGCAATTAGGCACATGACAGATTTGAAGCTGTATAATGTATGTATCAATGCAACTACTCAATATATTATGATAGTGATTGGCCCAACTTTTACTTCAAAAATTACCCTTTAATCTTCAAACTTCTCTCATACTCTACTATAGAAAACTTGCTCCATGACTACTGAAAGAGTTACTAGTTGCTAATAGACATATTACCTAACTATCATTGGCCTTGAACAAAGTTATTGGTGTTGCTCTACTCATATTCAACTTAGAAAAAGAATCTTTTGCAAGTTTGAATATTCTTGTGTCTTAAGTACATATCAAGTTTTCTTAACCAATAATCAAGTCTATTAGCATCTATATCTCATATAAAGCTATTGATTTCCAAATTTCCATCAACTTGAAACAACTAGGATCACAAGTCTTGTTTCCACAACTAATATATATATAAAGAATGATAATAATAATATATATAATATATATAATATATATATATAATATATATAATATATATATATATAAATATATATATATATATATAGATATATATTATAGTTGTATCATGTCATTTGAATTTGACTATTAAGAATATTGTTGTTTGGCATATTAGGGTGATAGCAAATCATATTGTCCTAAATAGTTTGTAGTTAGTTGCTACTACACCAGAGAATGTGGATGCCATATTCGATGTCGAGTCATGATTTCATAGATCCTATCTAGATATATGATGAATCATATACCAATTCATTTGTTGTGTTATGCAACTACGGAATATGTTGTATCTGTAAATGGGCATGATCTGACAATTTCACCAATGGCATCCAGAGAAGGTGCATTTAGGGAAGTAGATGCATTGGTAGCTTGTTTTGGCTGGTGTTTTCCATCCCAATTCTCCAATAATTCAATTATCAGTCTCCACCAGACGTTTGAGTACTGAATACAGCATAAAAAAAAGATCATGTCACAGAAAGCTTATAATATTTTCACCTGTCTTATCTCAGTCACCTACAACGGTGAGGGTTGCTTTTGCTGGAGTCAGAGTATCTATAGCTACAAATAAAGGCATGAAACATTATAGGTAGGACGAGATTGAAAGGAGAGATGGTTGGCATCTCCCTCGACAAGGACGGGAATAATCTTCAAACTTTCTTATCACATGCGATTAAGGCTCTCCATCCCTTCACTAGGATGGATCTTACCACAAGTTTTGATTCCTTACAAAAAGGGGTTTTCTCATCACAGTACTTGGTGATTATATCACACTATTTCAAAGGGTTCTTTCAGGCAATCTAGGTACCAAAATGATGAAGTCTTATCATGAAAAACGGATGTATGTCCACTTGACGAAACCTGTAATTGAATGAATTACTAGATGCATTTTCAATCATGCAAACCAGGAGATGATTATTCAACTTTTAAGAGATTTTGGGGTTTAGCCAAATGAGTGGAAACCAACTCAAAGCATCCATACAGTTTTTTTTTTGGTGCATTTCTTGTTGAAGCAGAGAATGCTGAGGTGGATGTTTGTGGAGGCGGAGGATGTTGAGCCCATCATTTCTTATCAATAGATTTTGGAAGGTTTCCATTCCATATTGGACCTTAGAGGATAAAGTTCAGGCTAGATTACAACTCGTTGGTGTATTTTCTCTCACCCTAACCACTACAAGAATCAATATGGGATTCAATTTCCTTGGGTGTGATTTTTATAATGCCCTTACAAGCAAAGATCAGGAGCAGTTCACAAAACTTCTGTATTACCTCAGAGCTTTTGCTGGAGGAATTCCAGTGAGAAAATTGTTGCACCCTTGTTGTACCCTTGTTTTACTGAGAGATTTTGTACCCTTGTTGTACTGAGAGATTATGGAAGGGAAATACTTAGACTGAGATGGCGGGCATGGATGACAAGATCCTATTTGGGCCGCTATTTTGAGAACCAAATTTTATATAAGACCCAATCAAAATCAATCATGAATAACCCAGATCAGAGAATTGTTGATGACCTTAATTATTTCACTAGGACTTCTTTTCATTTGTAGTAACATTGTTTATGGCAATAGTGGACTTGATATCATTCAACAACATACTATTTGGAATTTATCCACCTCTATTTGTGGTGCTCATTTTTTATTCACTCGAGGAAACAACCATCAGTGTCCTTGTAGGAAAGGGACTTGTAAACCTAAACTTCATGCAAGAAAAAAAAAGAGGCAGATTTTTGTTATGGGCTAGTGTGCATCTGAGAAAGTCCAAAGTCAATTGCTTTCTATGGAGGTGAAGAGAATGAGACACAACTGCTTCTCCAACACTTCAAACAAACTTTTGATAATTTAACTCAATTATTGATTTCATCATGGAACTTGGACTTCTTCACCAATGGATACCAATACCTAATTCAAATTTTACCTGCAGTTGTTGTGGCTTCCATGTATTTCTCTGGCAAAATCAAATTTGGAGTGATCAATCAGTCTTACTCAGATTTCAATCATGTCTTGGGCAAATTCTCACTAATTGTATGTCAGTTTCAAGCTATCATTTCTTTCT
This sequence comes from Pinus taeda, assembly GCA_000404065.3. Taxonomy (NCBI): domain Eukaryota; kingdom Viridiplantae; phylum Streptophyta; class Pinopsida; order Pinales; family Pinaceae; genus Pinus; species Pinus taeda. Next base: position 216,955 of record APFE030796500.1, on the reverse strand, counting down.
CAGCTGTCATTGATCAGTTAGGTGAGTGCATTAATATTTTGGACCAAAGCAATTGTCTATTGATAGAAGACTCCAGACCAAAGATAACTTTCATGAAGGTCGATCAGTTTTATGGAACTGCTTCAGAATGTAATCAAGCAGATACTTTTGAATTTTGTCCAAAACTTTTGGAAGTTGAACATTTAACATTACAAACACCATAGTACACCATGAATCTTATTGAAGACTTTTCATTGGTTGTCACTAAAGGAGATCACTCACTGATAATGGGTCCAAGTGGAAGTAGACAAACGTCACTATTGAGAGCTGTTGCTGGTATATGGTGCCTTGGTAAAGGCACTACTAGATTCCATATAAAATAGAGCAATAAAGGATTTGATAGATCTATTTTACAAGGAGCAATTAACAATGATGGCCTAGTGAATGGAACAAACTATCATATAGAAGACAAAGAACACCAACTCGTACATGGAACAAAAGGAAGTTTCGGGGCAATATTTTTCCTTCCTCAAAGGTCTTACATGGTTTTAGGAACCCTGCGCCAGTAGCTGATTTATCCTATGTGGATTGAAGATCTTATTTCCGTGTCAAAACCAGATTCTCTACCGTTTTCATTAAAAAGTTAGAGATTGACAAACACATGATGTGAACTTAAACCTATCCCAGATGAAGATGATCTTGTTGGGGTATTGAAGGTTGTATGTCTTGATCATCTAATCACATGATGCAATGGTTTGGACTCCAACATTGACTAGTCATGCATACTTTCGTTGGGTGAATAGCAACAACTCGCATTTGCTTGGTTGCTACTTGCACAACCAGAACTTGCTCTGTTGGATGAGTCTACAATGCTAGCTGAAGCTAATGAGGTTCATCTGTACACATAAACTATAGCTGTGAGAATAAGATATATAAGTGTCGAGCATAGAAGGAAAGGTGACAAGACTACCTACTACAATAAAATTGTTTGGACAAGCTACTCCATTCTATGGCATGAACAAAAAATGAACAGTTGGTGGCAATTTCTCAGGTTCTGGTCGCAGATGTAAATATTGGTTATGAGGATGTTATAAATACATAGGTCTTGGCTTCCGATGGAGTGCATGAAAAAAAATCTCAGGCATCTTGCAGACATGGTGGAAAACTGTGAGGATGACTTTCTGAGATATGACCTAGAGTACCAACAAATTGTTGATTTGGCGAGAAAAAATTAATAAAAGAAAAAAATAAAAGGATGCAACTCCCGATATTCTTACAAAACATTGCATACCTTCCTCTATATCTAGTGATTTGAAAACATGAATCAGTTTTCCAGAGGTGAGATTCCTTACATTCTGATCTGATTATTCGGATGAATATTGTTTACTACTTCCACGACATGATAGGAAATATGCTAGGTTGGGGATATCAAGAGAGTACTACTCTTTTTGGTTTTGGCTATAACTTTTGATAAATTAATAGGTTTCTAGGCCCAAAGTTTGAACCTAGGCTTTGATACCAAGTGTAAGATCCCATCCTAGGGTCTTCTACCAGATCTATATTCTCTAAAATTAGATGCAATAAGAGGCAATAATTTATTTTCTTACAAGACATTTAAATGATGATAATTTACCATTTAGAATCTAATTCCTAAAATTTAATTAGTGAACATTTCATTTCAATCACTTACATGAGTAATCTATGCATAGAGGAATACTTGTACCGATGGCCCAGTGGAGATGCCCTTGAGCTGCTGCTCCTGCTGGAATGCTCCTCTTGACTAATGACTAGATTTACCTCCCAGCCAACTAGGAAGTAATTCCTAACCCAGGAAATCTCCATAGGTTCCCTAGCCCTTCGAGCCCATGTACAACCAGATGTAGTGTGTGTGTCCATGACCAAGATAAACCATACTCCTTTCCTCTCTATCAACAATACCTCCAAAATCAAAACCAACCAAAACCAAAAGCAAGACCCAACATCCCCCTTCCTCTCTTCCTCCTTCCCCTTTTATGCCCCCCTCTCTCCTCTCCACTTCAACCACCTCTTATTAATGTCATAACTTCTCCCTCATCCTTACAGTTGACTTATCTTCTCCCATGTAAACATGAGAGGACATTTGGGAATGTGATAAGAATAGAGTACTTTTTGGGGATGAGAGATGAATATATAAATTGGTAATTAGTTGGAGAGGACCATGTCTTCTCCCAAGTAAATGTGAGAGTACATTTTGGGGATGAGAGATGAATATATAAATTGGTAATTAGTTGGAGAGGACCATGTCTTCTCCCAAGTAAATGTGAGAATACATTTTGGGAATGAGAGATGAATATATAAATTGGTAATTAGTTGGAGAGGACCATGTCTTCTCCCAAGTAAATGTGAGAATACATTTTGGGGATGAGAGATGAATATATAAATTGGTAATTTGTTGGAGAGGACCATGTCTTCTCCCAAGTAAATGTGAGAGTACATTTTGGGAATGTGATAAGAATATTTAAATTGGAATAATGGAAGGAGACCATATCCTATCCAAGATTAAATTTGAGAAGACAAGTTGGGAATTGAATAATAGCAATAATAAATTTTATATTAGTAAATAAAATTTATAGTTTCCCAAATGAAGGCATTCACCAATATTTCTTGATAATTATAAGTCAATATTTTCAGGTAATGTAAAAATTAATAAAATTTGCATGATAAGATTAAGTGGGGCATTACAACCATGATATCTGCCAAAGAATTAGGGGAATTTTGAGGTCTAAAATGGACCTCCCGAGAAAATTATAAAATAAATATAAGAAATAATAAAATAATATTAGATTACATCATCAAATTTTAGAGGGGAAAAAGAAAAAACTACTTTTTCAAATCGTATTTTCAAATTATCTCCCCATGGGTTTACTCAAATTTCAATCAGAGAATCACTCATTGGATGAATAATTTGATTCCTCATCCAAGAAATACCCATGTTGCATACTTTCAATGGACCTTGCTACACGAAAAATGAGAAATACATGAAAAGTGTGATTGCAATCACGTATTTTCATGTATTTCTCATTTTTCATGTAGCGGGGTCCCTCAAAAGTATGCAACATGGGTATTCCTTGGATGATGAATTAAATTTTGCATCCAATGGGTACTCCCGCGAAATTTGAGTAAAACCTTAGGGAGATAAGTTGAAAATATGAGTTGAAAAAGTAGTTTTATTATTTTATTATTTTTTAATCTTTTTACATTTTTACCCCAAAAGTGGTGAGTCATCCCTCATGGTTGACATCATCATCTTTAATCTTATTGGTTCTTATAAATTTTATTTTGGTTGTACATTTTTATAAGGAGGCCCATTTTAGACCTCAAAATTTCTCTAATGGAGAAGATGGTTGCTGATTGGAAACAATTCCCTAGTTAAGAGGGAGCCTTGAAAAGTCCCTAGGTAAGAGGGAGCTTGGTTATATTCCTTTTATAGGAATGTGTAGATCCTTCCTATTTGAGAGGGAGAGATAGAAACATCATTCTATATTCATGTTATGAATAAATAATGGAGGATTGGGTAAGCGTTTGGTTTCCAATACTCTTTAAGGATGTGGTAGGGAATCTAATAGGTAAGAGTAGTTGAAGAGGAAATTCCTCAAGGATGTGTTATTCCAAGATATGAATTGTACTAAAAGGACATACCCTTTGAACACTAGGGTGGGGTATGTGCCTTGAGAGACAATAATGATGGTGTCTATTAGTCATTTTTCTCACTAGCATTGTGCTATGATCTTGTGGAGAGATAGAGCTCTTAGTCAAGGCCTTTGTATGTGAAATTGTTGGTTGGTATATTGAGATGCACTAACATAAGCCGAGAAAGTTTCTTATGAGATGACTTATCAATCCGACACTTCTTATGATAATTCTTCAGTTTGAGAATGTCTAAGCACGTTGTATAGATTATGAATACCTCCCTAGTTAAGAGGGAGTGTTGAAATGTGTAACTAGGTTTGGTCTTCATAAATATGAAAGGTACTCTCGATTCTTATTTATTGTAAAAGGAAACAAAAAAATAATAGTATTATTATTTTTTGTAGTATGGGTTTCATGCTCAAGGTCATAGGTTAAGCACCCATTGAGTTCTTCTAGGGTTTTTCATAGAGTTAAGAAGTCAATTAAGTCATTTTGATATACAGAAGGCCCTATCAAGCATGTTACATCATGTAAAGAAATTTTATAATGAGTCATAAATACTCTCCAAGACCTTGCCACAGTGCCATAACAAGTCAACCTTCAAAGGATGACAAGTCAGCCTACCAAGAGGAACAAGTCGACCTATTAGGGCACTTAAAGAATCTATAAATAGCACTCAAAATCATTCAAAGGACATTCATTTCATCTCAATAAGTTCAATCATAAGTACAGAAATAAAATGAATAGCTATTGAGGAAGAGGAAAGGCAAAAGAAGGAGAAGCAAAGGATTAAAAGGGACTATTTTGGGGCATCCATCTGTTGCAAGTAGACCGAATTAAAGATCCTTCAATAATTCTCATTTTTTGTGCCAAGAAGACTAATTTAGGAAGCCAAATTAACAAGAAAGAAATTGCTTTCCAAGCAAATTAAAGAAGAGATCAAAATACCCCAAAATCTATCACACGTGCAAAGTGAAATAATTGCAGGAGGTCGAAAGTTGTAGGTAAGAGAGGACAAAGTTGCAGTCAAATTTGCAGGTATGAAATCTTGGTCAAAGGAGAAGTGGAAGCTTCTATAAGGCAAGTTTTAATTGGGTTGAATTTGTGATAAGGAAGTGCTTCAAAGAGAAGTTTGAGTTGGCCTTGGAAGGGTCTTTGTCAGGGTCATAGGTCTTGGAATTCGTCATTTGAAGTTCTATAAGAAGAGAAGAATTCTTGTAGGATTTGGCCCTTGTAACCTTCATTTTGTGTCCTCTTGTCTCAGTGATCTTCATAGTTTGATAATTGTTTGATGATAAGAACAATAATAATAATCAAGTGAAAGAATAATCTAATCAAGTTAAGTAAAATAACATCAGAGATAGTTATTACAGAACGAAAAATCACCTAATTTAGCTACCCCTAGATTTCTCAATAGGGACAATGAATTATCACATTCTCTAAGAAATCTGTTTCTTGAGTATATAGATAAAGAGTGTAAAACTGACGACATATTCATAACTATTGCAAGTTTTGAAGTTGAAAATAAAGAGTGTAACCCACAAGTCGAACAAATACTGAGTGTTGAGGTAGGAAACTACATAGTATTTGAGATTGTTTACCTAAATCAATCAACTGAGGAGCATATTGTCCCTGCAGATCAAACCCCAGGTCCAAAGAAAATAATATACAATCCACCTTCATTAATATATATGGGGTTGAGTGATATCTCCTTAGGATGAAAAAAATCACTGGTTCGTTTGTGAAGAGTTTTGGACAACCAATGATGTTACAAATGAAAAATAATCAAATGGCATAATTTGCAGTAGCTCTTCAGAAAATATCCCTAACATGGTTCATTAATTTCATGGAGAACCATACCAAAAGTAATAATGATATTAAGAAACAATTCCTCTCCTTCTTTAAAGTTGAAGATGCTAAGCACCTTGCAACATAGAAGCTCAGAGAAATTAAAGAAAGGTAATTAGGAAACAATGAGAGTGTATGAAAAAATAGTTAAGGATTTCTCTAGTCAAACCCCATACACCATTGATGAAACTCTCTTAGTCCAATGGTATGTTTTTGGATTATCGAAGAGAATATGAGGGAAACTAAGAATGCATGAAATAAAATTATGTGAGGAAGAACTAAAAAATGGCCAACATATCGAAATATACGGTGATTAGGAGTTGACCTCCTTGTCAACTACTAAAAGAATAGAAGAAAAAATTGAATAGTTGAAACAATCTCTTTTGAACATGTCAATGTGAAAAATGACTTGTGGTGCACCAATTGTATAATTGAAAGGAACACAAATGATAAATATAAATATGGAGACTATTTTGAAAAGGATGTACGACATGTTTAAATAGACATATATTGAAAGATATGGTAAGTCTTGTTGCGTCATATCATAATAGAGTATTAATACAATTTGAGAAATGCAAAAGAAAAGTGGTACAATATGTCTGAAGAAAATACTCACTCCTCCTGGGAATTCCAATTGAATGGGAGAAATAGAACCAAACTATCATATTTTATATACACAAGCTTATGACTAATTGAATGATCTAGTAACACCAAGAGGTAGAGAAAATGGATATTGAGGAAAGGGAGGATTTGGTGCAAAAATGTGAGGATTTAATACAAGAGGTCGACGCCGTAGTTGAGGTTGGGAAGAATATATTTCTTTACATGTTCATAGGAAGGCCATATTGGGCCTAACTACCCCTTGAAGGATAAAACCAATTTGTGTTTCTACAACATGTGTAGATTAGGTGACCACTCTTTAGAGGATTTCCTTAAAATATTAGAGAAAGTAATGCACATTTTTTTTTGTTTATTTGACCTATTTCATTCCAAATCAAGAGGTATCGAACTCTAAAAGCGTACATGTCTTCATTGGATTAGGCCAAGGTCAAGAGAATAACCTAAGAACATAATGAATCTTCAGACCACCAAGAGGTACTGTCCAATGTCCTAACGTGTAGTAACGTGATGACATGACAAAAGGGGCAGTCAAGTTCTTTAAGAACGAAATTGGGTAACAAATATATGGCCAAATACAAAATATTAGAATATTTTTTGCAATTCCTAAAAGAAGAATAATTAATTAGACAATTGATTGAACTCCATATACTTAATGGCTATAACAAGGAGAAATAACAAGATAAGAACTTACAATAAGTATATCATGACAAAAAATTAGATGACTATAACACTCAAGTAGATCTTGAGATAAATGGCTACATGGCAAATCAAGTCATAATCGATTTTAGGTCACAAGTTAATATTCTACTTGGTGAAACATGGATAAAATTGGGAAGACTTACCTGACAAAGAAGGACTAGTTATCTGGAATGAGTAGACTAGAGATTTATTGAACCTATTAGAATAGTAAGATAGATGCAAACATCAATAATGGGTATTACGACTTTCGTAAACTTTAAAGTAATTAGCTTAGTTGATGGTATACTATCTTATGCAACCTTGGTCAGAAGACCATGGGGCTAGAAAATGAAAGCAACAAGAGAAAACTTATAATCCCTCTTGACCCAAGTGAAGGATAACCCAAGGTAGAACCCTAAGATGATGAAACAAGATTAGAAAGATTATATCAAATTTTGTTTGAAGAAAAAGACAACGTGAAGCCAAATTCATTTGGAGAAATATTCTTAGGTTCACCACTCTGCATTAGCCAAAATTCAGACACTAAGTTATATTATGGAATATTGAGAATTATGAATCCAAAGCAAATGAATGTTGGATGATTATATCTATACTGACTCATAATGTCCAACCATGTTTCATAATAGAAGCAATGCTTATTGTAAAAGAAAAGATGTTGAGTCAAACTTCGACACTGCTACCATCTAAACTAAGGAAGGACTGTGGTACCCCACTAATATTTAAAGAACTATAATCTCGTATAACCCATTTTGAGGAAGTGAGTAAGTTGATAGGAGAGTAAGGAATAATTGAATGTTTAGATTATACATTCACTAAATAGCTAACAAGATGGTGGGATATCCATGCCCCTTGAATCCAAACATGGATTGCAACAACTACTTATTTCATTGACCATTTTGAAGGGATGAAACTATCAGTACAAACCAATATTATGACATTCAAACATGGCCATAACCTTGTAGAAAATATCGATCTTTGTGAAACATAATGGAAGGGAATTGGCTACATGGATGAATTAAAAAGAAATTTTATAAATATTTTCTATGCCATCTCATGGAGGAAGAATTGGTTGAAGCAACTCAACAAATAAAGGATTTTTTAATAGGATAAACTTCTACTAGAAAACTAGAAAAAGGAAAAATGAAATCTGACTTCTCGTCAGCTTCCACATGCAACCTTATATCATGCAAGGAATTAGAAAAATAACAATTTACCACCTATAAATGGAAAACACCAATATTCCAGGGTATAGTTTTTGTTGGAAAAAAGAACATCGAGATAATTTTAGAAAATTCAAAACAATATTAAAAGTATGTAGAGAAGAAAATTAGAATCCCAACAAACCAGATTATCTGCTTACCTATGAAGAAGTAAAAATAGGACACTAGAAGCTCGATGAGTCGAAGGCTCCCAAATGGGTGGATGTGGAGATAAAAATTAAAGAAATCAACATATCAAATGATGACTGACAAAAAATAGCTTGACTTGGTGATTTTTGGTCAAACAAACATGCCACATAATTTATTGACTTATTAAAATAATATCAAGAAGTATTTGCACATGATTAGAAAGACATGAAGGGACTCATAAGGAAACTGGGGAGACGAAAATTGACCTCATTCAAGGAGTCAAACGCATAAAAAAATCCCTATGAATTGGCTCACAAATACAAACTTATTGTACATAAACAAAAATAAGGGATGTTGGCTACCAACATCATCTATCCAATAGAAAATTCAGAGTAGGCATGTCCCATGGTTGTACAACCCAAAAAGCATGACCTGACAAGGTTGAAACGCTGTGTCGATTTTCACAATGTAAATAAATTTTTCAGTATCCGACTCATTCTCCACTCCGTTCACTAATGAAATGATAAATGAAGTGGAAATACATGAATATTATTCATTTATGGATGAATTCTTCGGGTAAAAATGACGTACCTATTGCAAAGTAAGATCATGACAAAACTACATTTGTCTCAAAATTTGGTTCCTTTGCATATAGAGTTATGCCATTTGGTTTAAAAATGCTCCAATAGTATTTTCTATAATACTAGTAAGAGAATTTCAAGAATATACATACATACATACATACATACATACATACATACATACATACATACACCAACACACACACATATATATATGGAACTTTATTTTCAAACTGGACTATTTACAACTTCTCAAAGATCATGTCCAATGGTTGAGGCTTATGTTGGAAATATTTAGGTAGATTCATATGTGTGTTAATATAAAAAAATGTATCTTTTCTATGCTAATAACAATACTACTGGGACATATAATATGAAAAGATGGAATTAAGGTAGATATGGAAAATATTAAAGTGATTATTGACCTAAAGCCCCAAACAAATCATAAGCATATTAATATCTTTCTTGGGCATATTAGATACTATAAAAATTTATTGACATTAATTTGACATAACATTTCCAATTGATGAGTTGCTCAAGATTTTTTTCCCTTATAATTGGAGTAAGGAATGCAATTAGTCTTTTGGATTACTAAAGAAGAAATTGGTATAAGCTCCTATATCAAAATTTCCTAACTGGTTGAAGAAATTCCATGTGCATGTTGATGGATCAAAAGTGGTATTCAGAATAGTACAAGCATAACTTGACACTGCGTCCATAGGCCATCCAAATGCTTATGCCAATTAGAAGTTGAATAAAGCTGAAAGAAATTATTTGACGACAGAACACAAAGCACTAGCCATTATTTTTTCCTTGCGAAAATTTTTCCACTATCTCCCAGATAATCCTTTTATATTATTCATAAATAATCAAGCCTTAAGATACCTTGTCAACAAATTGACACACCAGGGGAAATCTGTCAATGACTATTAACATTTCAAGAATTTGAATTTGAAGTGATAGTCTAACCTAGGAAAAATAATGTTAGGCCAGACCACTTGTCTCGACCTTAAGGAGGAGGAGAACCAACATAAGTCAAGGATGACCTTCCATATACACATTTATTTAAGGTAAAAGAAAGCCTTATTGAGTTTGTAGAAATTGTGTAGAATATGCGCTCAGGAAAAGAATTAGACAAGTTATCTGAAAAGAAAAATTAAAAATTGGCAATGAAAACAACTCCATTCACACTAAACAATGGAGAAATATATAAATTTGGGACATATGAATATTATGAACACATGAATTAGAACATGAGATAAAGGATATAATAGATGAATCATATAAAGGCCCCACTGGTGGACATTACCAAGGTGACATGACAACTAGGAAAATTTTGCAAGAAAAATTATGGTGGCTAACATTATTCAAAACTATTGAATAGAATTCCAAAAGTGTGACGTTGGTCAAAGGATAGTTCGACCATTTTCAAAGAAAGAAATGCCACAAAATTTCATAAAACCAACCTCACCTTTTGAGATTTCAGCTATCTTCTTTATTGGTCCATTCCCTAAAATGGATAAAAGAATAGGTACAAAATAAATTATTACTGTAGTGGACTACTTAACAAAGTGGGAAGAAGCTAAACTAATTGAATCTTGCATGAAAAAAGAAGTAGCAGCTAAATTCATTTATGAAAATATAGTAGCAAGATTCAGAGGCCACTTGATTATAATCAACGATAAGGGAATGCATTTTATCAATGCTACAATTAAAATACTACTAAAATTATTATCATTGAGCATAGAAGGATGACCTCTTACCATCCACGAGCCAATAGTGTGGTGTAGTTGTTTAACTAGGCCTTCCATAATGGACTCACCAAGATATGCAGTGTTGATAGACACAAATGAAATGTTAAATTCCTAATCATATTATGGGCATATTAGATAACATATAAATGATCAACTGAACACAGACCATTTAAACTAGTCTACAAACAAGAGAGAATAATATCATTTCACTATATAATGAATGAAACAAGAGTGTTGGATGTGTTAAAGTACAACATCAAAAATGTCTAAAGAGAGTGACTTCATCATCTTCATAAACTACAAGAACACATATTACATTCAATCCACCAAAAACAAGGGCAAAAGAAATAGTATAATGCTTAGCATGACAAGAATTAAAAAAATCATTTAAAAGAAGGAGATTTAATGTTGTTGTATGATAATAAATTAAATGGGAATCCAGGAAAACTAGAAATTACATGGGTAGGCCCCTTTGTAGTAGAAGACATATGACCTTCAAGTGGAGTGCAGATGAAGGCACTTTGGGGGAACCTATTTGAATCTAAAGTAAATGATGCCCAACTGAAAAAATATATCTTATCAACTTCAACATGTTACTAGTGAAAACATTTTTGAGGTGCTAGTGGGAATAAGCTAGACTGAAAACCACTTCATGGTAATCTCGCATCATGAAATTATGTATAATAGTTTCAAGTTTAATTTAGTAACTAAGATAAGTTGGTAGTCATAATTATTAACAAAGGAAACATTTATAAAAAGTAGGTACAATAACAACAATGATAACAATTAAGTACCATCAAAAGGATCAGCATGCCAATTATATATCATAATAATGGAGTGATTCGAATATTTGAGAAGTTTTCTTAGCAAAATATCACATAAAAACTTAGGAGAATATCGATGACTACAATAGTATGAGAAGAGAAAATACAACTGGCAAAGGTTTCGACAACATTTCAAGAAACAAGGTGAATTCAACTAGAATAGAAGTAGAGATGAGTGACCATAAATTCAATTCAAGGATCAAAATGATGAAAGGACCCTACCCGACTTATATGCCAAAACCAATGGAGATACTACACTTGACTCAAAGTGCTTCTATGATGACTTGGTGTATTAAAAAAGCATATGAACCACCAAAAACGTCAAGGCATCCTAGCAACGCATGTTGCACGAGCCAAAAGTAATGGAAAGGAAGAACATAAATTTTATGGGAAAAACATAATTGGATCCCTTAGATAAAATTAATAATGAAATATTGATACCAAGCCCACACACAAAATCAAGGAGATTACCAAATTTACCCATTCTTGTGCCTGCGTTATTGCCTATTGCATCTACAAAGTTCTTCAAAATACCTGATATTCTAAGTCCATTTAACTCATACTCCAATCTCCTTGACCATTTGAGAGCCAATAATTCAAAGCATATTTCAGGATGACAAAGAGGCATGTGCATTTTCAAGATGAGGAAGATCTAGTCAAGCTAACAACAAAATATCAGTTCGATAAAAATACTACAATAAATTTGGATGTTTGGTTGCATAAAATTAAATAGGCCAAGGTGGATGAACCCTCCTAGGAAATAATATATCTATCCTTAAATAAATGGGGCATGGTCATTAAGAAATGGTGTGTAGATGTTCAATTTCTATATGCAACATGAATCAAAGACTACCTAGGTGCACTTTCAAAATTCCAAGGACTTAAGGAAGAAGCTGCCAAATTCATAGTCAGTATATTTCATGATGATTTTTTATGGTTGGAGAGACCATTACCAATTATATTTGTGTCAATTTATAAAGTCACTAGCTTGCCACATGGAGGTGACAAAATCCCCAAAATAATGGACTCCAACACATGGCTCAAAGAATTCGCTAGGGGAACAACAAACAAAAAATATAAGGGGTTCATTATAAGTCAAGTATAAGGAAATCCAAATCCAAAGGGGGATTGGAGTACATTTGAATTATTTATGGGCTCATACAACATAGTATGTTCAATTGACTCAATTCAATGGAAGGGGATGGCGACAGGGTTAGGGTTTCTCTACAGAGACTGTCTCCAGCCCTCTGTTTATGCGGTAGGACGTCACCTACCCCCGTAATAGCTTTGATTCCGTTCCCCCCCCTCATTTCTCCACTACCCTTAAATGGAAACGGGCTCTCCAGCGGCTCATTAGCTTCAGGCAGTTTGTTTTTTCTTCAACCCTCCCTCACTTCATCGACTACCTCCATTCCTATTAACGTCAACCTAAAGGAAACTGTCAGTGAGCGGTTTTGATAGTTATGGATGAGATAGTTGATTATTCCATGGATCCTTCAGAAGATGTGCCCATTTGGACACACCCCAGGACCACAGCGATGGGTTACTTTACCTTCGAAAGCGAGCTCTTTGATGATGTTGATGCTCTTCCGCTCATCTCCCGCTCCAACATACCTTCTGTGACACTACCTATGGATGCCCATCACTTCCAGATTTCATCTCCTAGCCACTCTCTCCACGTACTCTAGCTTTAGCAGATCCTTTGAAAAACCCTGGCGAAAAAACCATTGAAGTGGTTCCGATATCAAACCCTCCTTCGTCTGCTTCCTATATACCCTTGGCTGACCGCCTTTTGGTCTCTACTGCATAGGAACCCATCTCATCTGCTCCCCTGACCACCAAGGATCCCCCTTTGGGAAATTTCACAGGAATTGGTCCCATCTTGGGTATTTTTGCTTCCATTCCATTGATGGCTACTGCGGGACCCAAGGAATCCCTTCATCATTGAGTGCACATCCTACGTCGACACCAGAGACTTCTACTACTAAATTATTTGGGGTTTCTAAGAAGAAGTAGTGCTTGAAGCTCTGGAACTATGAGGTATTCCTAAAACTCACCAAGGACACTCAATTATTGGAATCCATGGATACCGCAGAGAAAGTGCTTGTTGGTTGGGTTCGCGACAGACATTTCAGTGTGGAAAAGCTTCAACCATGGACCTTGGAGGTCTTGGGTCATCACCTAAAAGATCCCCCAAAGGTTCAAACATTCGTTAAAGGTTGGCTTGCTCTCCAGTTCATCTCTCTTGCACACACTAATTGGCTACTTTCTACAGTCTAGCACATTGATCAAGCACCAATTTTGCTCAAAAGATGGATGCCTATGTTTGACCCGGAACAGGAGAGGGTCAATGTTGGACCCATATGGGTATGCCTTCCAGGGCTACCTCTACATTTCTAGATGGAGGATGCTTTAAAGTGTATTGGAAATGCCATTAACACCTACCTCACATATGATGACTCTTTTCAAAGTACGGGGCACATGGCTTTTGCCAGGATTCTGATTCACCTGGATCTCTCAGATGGCCTTTTGGAGCACATTAACATTTAATGGAGGAACGCAACAAGGAGGCATATACTAGATTACAAGGGTGTCCCTTTTAGATGTAAACGATGTCACAAGGTGGGTCACTTGTATAAAGATTTTCCACTTAATGGCAAGGGCTTCAAAAATACCCCGATTCAAGAACCAATGGCACAGGAGTCTCCAATTTAGGAGGAGCAGCCTCAAAATATGGAGCCTACAGAAGGGATGGCTGAGATGTAGACGGCCTCAACAGACAAGGTTACGGACCCACCATCGAGCACTCTGAAGAAGTGTGGTAGACCTCCCCATTGACCTCCTCCCCCACCTCCAGCACAAACTCGGGCGACCTCCAGTGACTCGCATTCTTCAGGTAATAGCTTACCCTTCACTTCATCCTCTCCTTGCTGCACATATTTTCTTGATATCATCACATCTAGTTTATTTTCCGGTATATCATCTGGTGTAACATTTGGTTTGGGTTCGACCTTTATTTTTGCTGCCTCTTCCCTGATATTTTGCCATGTTGCATCCAGATCCATTTTTACCCCCACTCCTTCCTCCCTTTCAATTTCCCCTCTTCCTCTATCTTCCACATTCTTTCAGGCACCCCCTGTAATTGGTTATCTGACAAGCTCAAAAGACAAGAGACAGGCTTTGGACCATGTCAGGCTTGATATCATTCCCTCCCCCCCTCCACATAAGCTTCATAGGGGAAGACCCTCCTTGCTCAATATTGCTCAATCTGTGGCAAGAGATGAGATTTCTTTGGGAAAACAATCCACTATACATGTGGTACTTATAGCCAAAGAAACACCCTCTGAGCCCCCTTCATTAAGATCATCTCCTTCAATTACGGGGGCTTGCTAGGCCTAACGAAAAATGGCACTCCTTCAATTAATTACAACTGAATCACATGACATAATCTTTCTACAGGAGACTCTTGGTCCTACTACTGTCATTTCTCATACCCTTCAAAATATGTTTCATGGGTGGTTATTTATTGGATTGGATGCACATGGAAGATCTGGGGGTATTGCCTTGGGATACAACTCCCATTCTATTAAGCTGCTCAATTGTTGGGGAGGGCCTGGCCATATTGGTGCTGACATTCATTCAGCAGACCTGGGAATGAATTTCCGAATTTTCAATATATATGGGCCTTGTCAAAACAGACTTGATTTCTAGGAGAATCTCCTGGATTCGAACCTATTTTTGGCAGATCATTTGATTCTTAGAGGGGATCTCAATTTTTCCATTGGTCATGCTGAGTCTTGGGGACATAGAGCACAGAGGGAATCTCTAGCTAATTATTTCTCATCCATCTTGGATTCACATCAGTTGATTGATATCCCTTCAGCTAAATTACAAGCGACTTGGAGGAATAACAGGAGAGGGGAACATGGTCTGGCTCACAAACTTGATCGCTTCTTAGTCAAAGAGAAGGTACTTGATCTGGGTTTTCACATCAGATAATGGGTTGGATCTGGGGGTATCTCTGATCACCTTCCCATCTATATGGATATTGAAGGGGCTAGAACAAAGCCCAAGGGACCTTTTAAATTCTGCTCTACCTGGCTTAGGGAAGACTCTTATATCAACATGGTCTCTGGATACTAGAAAGAAAACCCTCCTGGGTCTAGGGGTAATATCACAAATGGTTTTATTCAAAATCTTACAGCATTGAAGAAAATGTCCAAACAATGGGCTCACAACAAAAGAACCCTAGATGAACACTCCTTGCGACAAATAGAATCTAAGTTATCTGTCTTTGAAAATGATCAGGGATAATTATTCACTTCTATTGAACACAAGGAGAAGATCACATCCCTATAATATGCTAGAGGTAAAATCCTTAAGGATCATGAAGAAGTTTGGTGATTAAGAAGTAGGGCAATATGGATGAAGGATGGGGATGCTAATACAAAATTATATCATAAGTTCACCAATTGAAGGAAGGAGATTAATACTATTTGGCAGCTTCAAAATGAATAGAGACAAGTTGTCAACACATTCCAACAACTGGCTAAGCTGGCAACCTCTCATTTCAAACGCATTTATAGTGCCTCATGGGAAACAAATCTAGCAGACATCATTAGAGTGGCACAACTTTTTTCGAGGTTCGTAGATCAAGAGGAGGAAAGGGACCTAACCAATGTAGTTACTCTGGAAGAGTTGGAGTCCACCCTGAAGTGGTTTAAAAAAGACAAATTTAAGCCCAGGACCTGATGGATGGTCAATTGAGTTCTACTTGGTTTTTTTTGACATCATAGGTGAAGATCTGCTAAAAGTTGCTGAGGATACTAGAATCAGCGGAAATATAGCAGAATCCATCACTTCTACCTTCATAGCACTCATCCCGAAAAATGATAACCTGGTCTCCTATGAAGAATATCACCCTATCTCACTTTGAAACTGCATTTACAATATTATTGCAAAGATCATTGCCAACCAGATGCGGTCCATTCTATCCAGCCACATCTCACTGGAACAATTCACCTTCCTACAAGATTGACAGATTCATGAGGTGGTGGGCACTGCACAAGAAGTATTACATACTCTACATATCAGGAGATGTAAAGGTATGATTCTGAAAGTTGATTTATCCAAGGGTTTTGACAAAGTTAATTAGTTATACATTAGAATTATTTAAACCCATCTAGGTTTTTTATTCATATTCATCAAATGGATTATGAGCTGTATAACTAACATTACCTTCAACATTCTGGTTAATGGAAGTTCATCCCCCTTTTTCTTCTTTGAAAGAGGTTTGCAGCAGGGATGTCCGCTGTCACCATTACTCTTCCTTCTTGTCATGGAGGGCCTCAATAGACTCATAAAGGATGAACATAGAAGAGGGATATTACAAGGCATAAAGATATTAGACGAATGTATGCTAACACAACTACTTTTTGTGGATGATGTACTGATATTTCTCAATGGCAGCATTGGTGATTTTACCATCATCAAAGCCTCTTTCTCCCTATTTCAAATGGATACTGGTATGCTGATAAATGATACAAAATCTACATTGATAGTAGAGGAATGCACACCACACGAGATCCTTTTTTCACTTCAACGCTTCCCATTTACTCAACTGAGCTTGACAGAAGGTCTGAAATATCTGGGGTATAAGTTAAAGCCCTTGGGCTACAAGATCGCCGACTGGACTTGGCTCATCTCAAAGATGGAAAAAAGACTCAATATATGGTACCTAAAATATCTATATTGTGTTGTGTTAGAGCCTAGATTTACCTTAGGCTGAAAAGGTAGGATCCAGGGTCAACACCAAACCATGCTCAGCCTGGTAGCTAGGCCTACCAGGTCAGGAGAGGGCTCTCTCCGAGTCAATATCAGTGTATTATGAACACCAAGGGCTTGATATCAACTGATATAGCTACTGATCTTAGGCTAGGTATAGGTACAAAGGAATTTGATTGAAGAAATTGATGATTTTTTGGGCTCTAAGGGAAGGCAGATCTTGGGTGCAGGGAATGAGGTTTAGTCTTGTAGGGATCTCAATGGGGAAAGATAGGAAACTGTATTTGGCACTATAAATCAAGTGAAATGAATGGATCAGATAGAGGAGGAGTTGAAGAGAGCAAGATAAGCCATGGATCCTCTCCAAACAGTTGAAAATATCAAAAACTAAAGCAAACTTCAAGTAGATCACTGCAATTTCAATGTATTCTACTTACGCTCTTGTTTGATTTAGCTGAGAAGAAATAAGAGAGAAATGATATACATAACACGAATAAATTCACAAATAAATAAGAAAGCACTATACCAAAACAAATGCCACAAGGATCCCAAAGAGTACTGCAAACCCTGGTCTCAATTCCTTAGCCAAAATACTGATATGAGTGTACAATGAAGCTCCTTACTTTCTCAAGAGTCCAACCATGCTAATGACTAAAAAAACACATAATATAGACAAGGAATAGCTCATCCTTGCCTCTAGGGGTCAAACTCACATGTTTAGGAGCTGATCCAAGTAATTCTAAACTAGGAACTAGAAATCAGGCAATGAAACAGCATGCCTCTAGAAACAAGGAAACTGATTCATCAGTTTCAAACAACTTTTTTAACTGATGAATCTACCTAACCAAGTGAAAATTTGAAATATTTACATCATGATCCATAAATTTACATGAAATTACATCACAATTTGACATTAAGAAAGTGAAAAAGTCAAACTGGTCAAAACTGGGTGAAAAACAGAGCAATACTTGGTTAAATTGGCAATTTTTCCTCTATGCACCGCGCCTATTTGGACCCACTTTTGGAGGTCTTCCTAGTGTCAAAATTAGCTCCAAGTATGATTTTTAGAAATTTCTACCTATCGTCTTTCCAACCCAAGTGAAATTTTTCAATTTGGCCTTCATTTTCCATGTCAAAAATCAAATCTCCCAAGACAGCTACTTGTGTGTCAAAATAGGGGCAGTAAGGTCATTTTTTGAGTGCTTTTGACCTTTTTGAGGACTCAAAACCTGCCCAAATTTCTTGGCCATAGGTATGCAAGTATAATTATTCATTCCAAATCCAAAAATGCTAAGTTTTTGTGATTTATAGGCTCCTAGCAAAAGCGAGTGCCATGTGGCGCGACGCATAGGGCAGAATTTCCTGTTTTTGTGCCAAAAAATTTCAAAAATGCAAAAAGTGCTCCAAATTTTTTGCAATTTGGGCTGAGTCTTCTCTATCAAGAGCTATGTTGGGCTAAGGAAGCCTTAGCCAATATCCAAAGTCGTTCATGCTCCTTTCGCCTCTTTGAAACCTTCTTCAATTTTGCCTTTAAACTCCTTATTCGCGCCTTGCAAGCCTTGTTCCTTGCCATGTAATGAAAATCCATGTGTCTCAACAAGTATTTCTCCTTGTTGGCCTTCTCCAAAAATCTCTTTAAGTGGATATTGACTCTCTCGAGCGAAGACTCCTTATCGGCATTGATCTCTTGCTCAAGTGAAGTGAACTCCACCCTCCTTCTTTGGGCAGCTTGGTGATTCTCCCGAATGTTTTGTAACTCCATGATCACCTGCTGATCTTCAAGCTGTTTATTCCTTTGCTCCAAGTATTTTATAATCCACTTAGCCTTCTTCAAGTTGAGGGACAAGGCCTTGATGTTTATCTACTGCTCTTGGATGATTTCTTTGAGATTTGTGATTTGTGGGCCCACATCTGTATCATCATCCTCAATAAGAATAAAGTCCCGCTCACCTGAAGGACCTTCATCCTGCATTAGCCTCTTGCCTTTGTCCTGAACCTGTGGTGCTGATGACGGAAGTGAGACCCCTTCCACCCCAGGTGGAGATAATACTCGCTTCGCTACTGCGAATAACTGCATAGTGCCCTTCTAATAAGTGATAAACACTGACATACTGGCGACCTATGTCTCATGACCCTCATGCTGATAAGAAGGTCCACCTGCCTCATGCAAAGCCTTTGAAGGTCCCTGAGGAGCTGTGAAAACTTACGAGAGATGAAATCCTACCAAGTGATACCCTGTAAGCCAAGCTGATGGATGACCATAATTTTGATGAGAGAAAAATGGTAAATACTGTTGAACTGCTGCTGAGGAGTTTTGTGCTGCACTAGAGTGGTCATCCTTTTGATATTTCGGCACATGAAGTAAGGGATGTTCATCATACATACTGGGGTAAAATGCATCAGCAGCCTGATATGCTAAGCATACAAACGGGAGAACCAACCCTCACAGTTCAAACACTTCATGATCAGTTTCATTAAAAGAGCATATTCATCTCTAAGGTACCGAAAAGGAAACACTCTCTTGAGCTGTCTCAAAAAGCCAGGCTTGATATATGGTTCATAATGCTGTCGGTCAATTTGCTGCCTCTTGTTCCATTGCTTTCCAATTTTGGGAATACCAGTTGCTAGTGAAATGGATTCTGGTGTTAATGTGAAAGTGACACCGGCTAGAGTGGCTTGACCATCATGTAAATGTAGCACAAATAAGCGGGCCAACTCATGGTGAAACTAAATGCTAGCAACCTTCTCACAAAATTCATAGCACGATTGGTGTTGGGAACAAGAGATGGAAAATGGGCAGGCCTATAACTCAGCAAGAGTGGTTGGTTCTTCTCAAATATGTTTGCCACCTCTATGAGGCCTCCTCGGTGCATGTACCTCTGTTGGTGAATCATTGTGGGTCTCCTCTTCATAATCATATGAAGGATTAGATGCCATCTCTACTAGTGGATAAACTACCTTAGAGAAGTAGGTGATGATATGCTAAACTGTCTTGAACTGTCTTGAGGATGTGTTCTGACTTTGCCACCAAGGGAAGAGTGATACAAGGGACTGTAGAGGGGAAAAAACAATGAAGGATTTAGGGACTGTTTGGAGTAGGGTTTAATTAAGAGAAATGGGGAATTAGGGAATGATTTAGGAGGTACTAGGGTTTGGGAATTTGTTTTTGAGATTTTGGGAAATGGGAATTGAGGTATGCATTAGGGGTGAGTGAATTAGGGGAATAGGGAAATCAAGGGAAAAATGGAGTAGGGAATGGTGAAGTGAGGGGATAACTTGGCAGCCCAACAATTAACACAAAACCCTAACACTGTTTGCTTTGGAGAGAGAGGTAGGGTTTGTTTTCTCTAAACACTCACCATGCAACAAACACCATCAAACAACCATCAAATTTGTATGAAAAGCAATGGCAAAGGGTTAACCTACTTGTATCAATGACAATCCATGTGTTTTGGGCATTTTGGAGCAAGTCTTTGAAGTGTCAGGCTTTCTGGCTGTGTGCGCCGTGCATCCAACCCAATGCGTTGCACCTAGTGTATGCACCGCGCTTGTGTTTTTTTGCACTAAGAAATGTGGCCCAATGTGCTGTGTCGGCTATGTACGCTGCGCCACCTGCCCAGTGCGTCGTGCCTTTGGTTTTTGACAAACTTTCACCAATTCCTCTCACTTGCTCATCAACATAACGTAGCCTTGCTTCACTTTGCAAATGAACTTTTCAAATGAAGAAATGGCTTATAAACAAGTAGCTTTTAAATTTTTGGCTCATAAAACCCATTTTTACAATGTTTTGACATGAATTTATTTTTTAAACTCTGTTTTTGGACTTTTTCACTTTTTTTTAGCTTTGTGATGAACTAAATGACCTATGCTTTGTTTATTTTGCAGGTGGTTGAAGCTACTAGGGCAAGGGAAAGTGACCAGGGTTGTAGGGGAAGTAATTTACATATGGGGGAAATCAAATTACATAAATTTATACAATAAAAGCAAAGATACTCTTTTTCCTCAAAACAGAGTTTTGAGGAAAGACACATCTCTGAGCACTTGATGATGAATTTTATTGATGCTGGAACCTCCTCATGTGCCTGCTGGGTGTTATTGGACATTTTAAAACACTTTTTAATGAAACCCTAATGAAACCCTAGACCTAAATGACAATGAAACCCTAAAAAGACTTTTGCAACCTTTAAGAAAAAAAGAAGACTGTATATGCCTTTTGATGAGCAATCATGAACCAGCAGGTAAATGACATGAGGGAAACTATAGGAAAGCCACTCCTGCCAGATGATCCATGCACCTAATGGAATGCAGATGACTAGGTAGGACACCTAATATGAAATGCAACAAGAGGATTTGATCTCTGACGGAGGGATGAAGATACTGACACTAACATTGGCTCCAATGGGGATGGTAGCTCCTTGAAGGTGCCAAGAACTATAGATTTTTGGGAAAGCAGACAGTGCCTTCGTCCATTCGGCTATGGAGTCAATACCTTCGACAAAACAAAACTGAACTCTTGACTTAAAGACTTAATTTCAGGACTGAATGTGACTCAACACTGACCCACTTTCAAGACTGAAATTGACTGGAAGACTTGACTCTAACAAACCAAACCAAAACTGAAATCAAACTTCAGCTTTATAGCCTTCACCTTGGGCCCCAATTTGAAGAATGAAAACAATACACACTTGCAATGGAATTTAAACAAACCGGTATATATAGTGATGAGTAGTACAACAGAAAACATCTCACAAATAATACCGCTTGAGGAGCCAACCATTGACTGCTCCACTCAGATAATCTTTGCCATTCAGCTCTTGCAACAGGAAAGCATTTTGGCTCCAATATGTAGCAATCTTGTATGGTCCTTTCCAAAGATGTTCAAATATGCCATGTTTACCTTTCTCCTCATTCCTTGCATCCCATTTTAGCACTATGTCTCCTATCTCAAACCTGTCCGCCTTTGCTTTTCGGTCATATATTCTCTTAATTATTTCCTATAGATTGAAAGTATTTTGAAATACTTCCTCCCTAGTTTGCTGCAAATGTATCATTTGATTGATACTCCACTGCAAACCATCATCTTCACTGCTCGCTTCTTGCAGAAGTTTGACCACCAAAACTGCCAAAGAGGTTAGGAAAACTATGTCCACACCATACACAAGCTCAAAAGGAGACATGCCTATAGAATTTTTGTGACTTACCCTGTCTTCCCAAAGTGCACTAACCAGCTTTTTGTGCCAACTTTTCTTGTTAATTTGTAGCAGCTTTTTGATAATGTTGACAAGAGATTTGCTTGAGGATTCGGCCAATCCATTGCCTTGTGGATAATAGATATTCAAATGCCCAAAGTGATTTGATACTTATGACAAAAATCAATCATTATTTTCGATTTGAAGGTTGCTGCATTGTCAGTGATCAACTTATTCGGACAACCAAAATGAGACAAAATGTTGTTTTCAAGAAAGGAGGTAATTACTGAATCAGTGGCCTGCCTTGAAGGAATTGCCTAAATCCATTTGGTGAAATAATCTGTCGCCGTGAGGATCCAATTATGCTGCACCAAAGAAGAAGGATGAATTTCACTGATGAAATCCAAACCCCACTGCCGAAACGGAGCACTTACTTCAATGGGTTTGAGCAGTAAAGGCTGCAACTTCCTCTTACCTTGGAAAATCTGACATTCATGGCAGTTGGCCACTATTTTGTACACATCAGCAAAAAGAGTTGGCCAATAATACCCAGCTCTCAAGATTTTATTGGCTGTTGTCTTCCAGAAAAGATGGCCTCCTCAATCTCCTTTGTGAAACTCCACCATCACCTGTTTCGCTTCTTCTTCCACTAAACAATTTAACAAGACACCACTTGGATCTTTCCATTAAAGTGCACCATTCATGATACAAAATTTTGCAGCTTTCAATTTTAGTGTTCTACTCTTATTTTTAGCCATTCCAGGTGGCGATGACAAGTTTAGGAGTCCATAAACAATGTCTGAATACCAAGGAGAAAGGAGGAACATTTCCGATACCTGTATGGGCAGATTCTCTTCATTTTCCTTGGACATAGTGGCAATTAGATTAATGTCTAGGATGTGCAGATTTGACTTAGCCATTAGTTCAGCCAATCCTTGGCCTTTAATGAGCTTTGTCGGTTTGATTTCCACATCATACTCCAACAAGGCAGCAATCCATTTGCCTCTTCTTCCCTCCAGATCTGTTTGCACTAGGACATCCTTAACAACAGTGTTAGGGATGTAAGCAAGGATGTGAGAATGAAAAATATAAACACGAAAGTATTTCAATGCCTTTATCAAAGCAAGGGCCTATTTTTTAATAATATTGTACTTCAGTGTTGCATCCCTTATCGTTCTATTGAAAAAAGTGATTGGCTTCTCGAGCTGGTCTCTTTTTTGCATCAAGACCGCTTCCATGGTATGATCCAAAGAAAATGAAAACAAAATAAAATCCTAAGTATAGTCCGGGATGATCAAAACTGGAGCTGAAGAAAGAGCTAATTTTACCAAATTGAATGACTTAACCGCTTCCTCAGTCCACCTTACTGCACTATCCTTTTTGAGCATATTTGTGATTTCCCTTAAGTGTTTTGTAAGATTGGGCACAAAGCGACGTAAAAAATTTATCTTACCATTGAAGGATTGGATTTCTTTCTTACTTCATGGAAAATCAATCTTTTGAATGGCCTCCACCCGAGTTGGATCAATGCGGATGCCCTCCTTTGAGATGATGTGCCGAAGAAGCTTGCCTTCATCCATGGCGAACAAACTTTTCTTTGGATTGAGAGAGATGCCATACTTCCTACACTACTGAAACACAATCTTCAAATGATACAGGTGATCTTCATTTGAATTAGAGAAAATAGTTAAGTCATCAAGATAAACAACTAGGAACACATCTTTTTCATTGGCAAATGCGATATCCATCGCCCATTGAAAGGTTCCACCAACATTTTTGAATCCAAAAGGCATCTTTGCATAATGAAAGGTTCCCCACAGAGTGGTGAACGCTGTTTTGTCTCGATCATCCTCATGGACCAGAATTTGGTTATAACCCTAATAACCATCAAGTAGCAACATCCTAGATGCTCCAACTACTCACTGAAGTATGTGATCAATCTTGGGAAATGGATAGTTGTCCTTCAAAGAAACTTTGTTCAGATTTCTAAAATCAATACATAGCTGAATCTCACCTGTTTTCTTGCACACAGTTTGAAATTCAATCTGAAAACCTTATGGGAACTATGATAACAACTTTATACAATTGGTTCACTTCCTTCTCAATTGAGGGCAGCAACTTTGGATTTATTCTCCTTAGCTTTTGACGAAATGGCTTTTGATTAGGCTTGAGCGGGACGACATGTTGAATGATACTTGTATCATATGACTTCAAATTTGAATAATCCCAAGCAAAAACATTAGTGAAAGAAGATAACCAACTGATATACTTGGCCTTTACCTGTGGAGGCAATGCCTTTGATAATTTTACCATCTTAGGATTTTTAGCTGATCCAATGTTCACATCCTCCACTCCTTTTTTAGTTGGTAGCATGCTTGGTTTTCAAGCCACATCGTCATGATTGAACAACTCCTCTAAAGGGATTAGACCTTTAGGAATGATGTTTTCTTTGAGCTGCAAAACTTCCGTTTGATTGACTTCCATATCTGCATCACCATCATCATACTCCACATCAATAGAAGTGTCATTGAATTTTCCTTTGTTTTGTATAAATTCATCGATCTCATCATCATCTTGAAACACTTGCCAATACCTTTGATTATCCGAGACAGCTGGGCGGTGTTTCACGTGAATCTCAAACTTGTTGTTTAGTTCATTGGAACTTTCAGATTACTTGCTGCTGTTGCAAGCAAATCAGCAATGATATTTTGAGCATGAGGAACACAAGTTAAAGTATAATCTGAAAATACTCTCAAAATATGAAGTACTGCATTTCGATAAGCCCGCATTCTAGGATGTTTTGCTTGGTATTCCCCTTTCATTTTCTTGATAACTAGCTCGGAGTCGCCATACACTGAAATCCTTTTGGCATTCAATTTTCTAAGAATTTTTAAAACAACAATTAAAGCTTCATACTCAGCCTCATTCTTTGAACAATCAAAAGCTAGTTTATAAGAGCATACCCTTACATTGCTTGGCACTTTGTTTAGGGCGAAAACAGGGCTGCGTATCCAAATGCCAATTCTAGCACCTTCCCTTCCTACCACACCATCAAAATCCATGATCCATAGGCCTGCTTCATCCTCTTCCAAGTGCTGAAATTCTGTTTGTTCTGTTTCTCTACTTTGTTGCCCACCATTGTGTTGTTGCTGTCGGAAGGCTGATTGCTTAGCAGTTTACCTTTCTTGCTTCAAAACTTCTCTGAAATTTTCAGAGATCTCGGGAATGTTTTCTACCTCAACTACTTGAATATTTACATCATTAAAGCTATCTGAATACAAAACAAATTATTCTAAATCAGTATGTACATAGTTGATCGGATGATTTACCGATTTCTCCTTGCTAGTAATCATATATTTCATCTTTTGTTCCCGGTATAGTTTCCTCATCTGACCGAACACGGGAATGGTAGCATAGGAGAAATCAAGATGCATTGTCCCTTTAATCTTTGCTCCACAATATTTGGAAAGAAGCATGCAAAATCTGGGAGGTATATCTGCTACAACTACATCCATGAAAACATTTTTGGCCAGAATCTGATCCAAACTGACCACCAAATCCTTGACAAGACCAATGCATCTTACTCTCCCGGAATTGAAAGAATAAAGGTTATGATACTTTCTCGTAATTTCCAGTCTCAATTTCTCCATGATAGCCTTAGGCATGAGATTATGAGAGGCTCCGGAATCAAACATAGCATTATGCAACACAAAGTCATGCACCCTGAGACTGATGTAGAAAGGAGCTACATCACTATCTTGAGACCGACCTTCCAATGCTGGCCCAAAAATCAACTCGGGACTGTCATACTCCACATTCACCATATCAGATGATGGATCTAAATTCAAAATTTTGGACACTTGACCTTTATAATTGCTTTTCTTCATCAACTCAGTTAAACGAATATATATTTTTAACTTGGCGATTTCATTTTCTAAGTTAAAAACTGAAACTTTTTCTACTTCTTTCACTGGAACATCCTTCTTTTTAGATTTGTCCTTTGACCCACTTGGCTACTTGGATTTCTCATTTGCTGATGGCGTTTTACTGGTGGTAGGGTCAACTATCTCTTTTTCTTTTTTCTGCACATTAGGAGGATCATTCTTTGATGTTGCTACCTCCTTCCTTTTCTAAATTGGATTCACGGGCACATCTCTACTTCGGAGTGAATATTGTCATTGCTGAGTTGACAAAGCATTCATGTATCCTCTTTGGTACTCATCGGACTCTTCTTCAAGAATAGTTTCATTTGCCAAAATGAAATTTTCATCTCTTTGTTCAGATGAATTCTCAGAGTACTCCTCATCCTCAGTGATGAAAATTGGCATATCATCGGGTGTAAAGAAATCATTTTCTTCTTCAATCACATTCTCTTCTTCATCTGATTCCGGACCATGAACAAAGTTCTATTGTAGAGGTGTCTGCACCGGCTGCTGCCCTGCTTGATCTTGGGCTCGCTGCTCTCTTTGTTTGATTCTATATTGTGGCTGATGCTGGCCACGAAAGTTAGGATTTCTAATTTAGGGTTCAGGCTTGTCAATTTTCATTCTCTCAAGCATCTGCTCCACCTTCCGAAGCACTTGGTCTGAAGTGGAAGCCTCTTCCTTTATTGTGACTTTCTTCTCAGCTCTTGCTCTAGCTCTCTTGGCAAGAAAAATTGCCTCAACACTGACTGCAATCTTCTGCATATCTTCCAAAGTAGCCGGATCTATCTCTCTTAATTGGTAGGCCATATCAGTGTCAAAACCATTTGGAAACTTAATCAAGGCCAACCCCATAGGTGGCTTTATATGATTAGGAATTGCATTGTAAACAGAGTTGAAATGAATACAATAATCTTGGATAGACTCACCAACATTCCACTTGATGTGCTCATATTCGGAAGGGATCTAAAGAGGATTTTTCTTCACTTCCAAGCGATCTAAGAACTGCCTTTGCAGATTGGCCAATGTAGTGATAGTTGTAGCCTGCAATGCTCTGAACCATTTCCTTACTTCACCACCAAATGTTTGTACAAACAGTCTCATTGTCACATTTTCCGCATCAATTTCATGAAGGTCGAAGAAATCTGTCATTCTGTGCACATGTTACTGAGTTGTAACACTATGAGGAGTTCCATCAAATAAAGGAATTTTGCTTTGATAATAGGCAGGCATGTCATCCAAATTTTGAGGCAGCACATGGGGTGCGAAACGAGCAGCCATTTCTCTCAGTGGATTCGATCTTGGGAATGTTGGGTGAGTAGGTGCAACTGATGTATGGGGTGTATGAGGAGGTGTGTGCAGAGACGAAGCAATTTTGGAAGCTTGAGGAGTAGAAGGAGTAGACAAAGGTGATACTCCTGCAGAATTTTGATCATAAATAATAGGCTACATGGGGATGGTGGGAATGAAAGGCAATTTAGTGGGAATCCTTGAGCTGGATGCAATTGCGGAAGATCCAAGGGTTGCAGATGTAGTTTCTAGGAAATCATTGATATTTGAAGCCACAATTGAAGTCTGGAGTTGTTTCAAGATATAATCATCAATGGACTTATTGGCCCTTTTAGTTTCATGAGCTGCAAAAAATTCTGGATTCAGGACCATAGAACCAATAACACTTTCAGATTTGGTTTCAAACAATGATAAATTAAATTGTTCATCAAAATCAAGCTCTTCAAGATACTCAAAAATCACAAGGCATGAACGAGATTTAAACACGGGAATTACATAACTCTCTTGACAAATGATTCTTGGAATAAGATTGGGATTATCGTATACAGGAGGAGGATCTGGATCTGCATTGGCTATGGTATATCTTCTAGAAGCTAGTGTGATATTATTTCCAAGAGATCAAGTGGACATTTACAACTTGTTCAACCTTTAGCCTATAAAATTCTAAGCTTATCATCCAAAAGCTCAAAATCATCAGATGTACTGGGGTGATTTGCAGGTTAGATTGTCCGTTAATAAGACTAGACCGGAGATTGACTAAAGTAACGTTTATCTACTTGTGCTAATGCAAAGAAAAAGCATTTCGAAGGCTACCTGGCTAATCTTCAGACTCCATTTGTAGTTTAAAAATGAAGAATGCTAACAAACAAACAATTTTGTCCCCAGTATGGTCACCACTATGTTAGAGCCTAGATTTACCTCAGGCTGAAAAGGTAGGATCTAGGGTCAACATCAAACCATGCTCAACTTGGTAGCTAGCCCTACCAGGTCAGGAGAGGGCTCTCTCCGAGTCAATCTCAGCGTATTATGAACACCAAGGGGTTGATATCAACTAATATGACTACTAGTCTTAGGCTAGGTATAGGTACAAAGGAATTTGATTGAAGAAATTGATGATTTTGTGGGCTCTAAGGGAAGGCAGATCTTGGGTGCAGGGAATGAGGTTCAGTCTTGCAGGGATCTCAATGGGGAAAGATAGGCAACTATATTTGGCACTCTAAATTAAGTGAGATGAATGGATTAGATACAGGAGTAGTTGAAGAGGGCAAGATAAGCCATGGATCCTCTCCAAACAGTTGAAAATATAAAAAACTAAAGAAAACTTCAAGTAGAGCACTGCAATTTCAATTCTACTTACACTCTTGTTTGATTTAGCTGAGAAGAAATAAGAGAGAAATGATATACATAACACATGAATACATTCAAAAATACATTAGAAAGCACTGTACCAAAACAAATGCCACAGGGATCCTAAAGAGTACTGCAAACCCTGGTCTCAATTCCTTAGCCAAAATACTGATATGAGTGTAAAATGAAGCTCCTTACTTTCTCAAGAGTCCAACCATGCTA
This sequence comes from Pinus taeda, assembly GCA_000404065.3. Taxonomy (NCBI): domain Eukaryota; kingdom Viridiplantae; phylum Streptophyta; class Pinopsida; order Pinales; family Pinaceae; genus Pinus; species Pinus taeda. The sequence continues at coordinate 187,876 of APFE030796500.1, read as the reverse complement.
ATGACTGAAAAAAATAATAATATAGACAAATCTTAGCTCATCCTTTCCTCTAGGGGTCTAGCTCACATGTTTAGGAGCTGATCCAACTGATTTTAAACTAGGAACTAGAAATTAGGCAATGAAACAACATGCCTCTCGAAACAAGGAAACTGATTCATCAGTTTCAAACAAATTTTTTAATTGATGAATCTACCTAACCAAGTGAAAATTTGACATATTTACATCATGATCCATCAATGTACATGAAATTACATCACAATTTGACAAGTGAAAAAGTCAAACTGGTCAAAACTGGGCGAAAACCAGAGCAATACTTGGTTAAACTGGCAATTTTTCCTCTATGCGCCGCACCTGTTTGGACCCGCTTTTGGAGGCCTTCATGGTGTCAAAATTAGCTCCAAGTATGCTTGTTGAAAAGGTCTACCTGTCTACGTTCCAACCCAATTGATATTTTTCAATTTGGCCTTCATTTGCACTATAAAAAATCAAACCTCCCAAGACTACTTCCTGTGTGTCAAAATAGGGGTAGTAAGGTCATTGTTTGAGTGTTTTTGACCTTTTTGAGGACTCAAAACCTGCCCCAATTTCTTGGCCCTAGGTAGGCAAGCATAATTATTCATGCCAAATCCAAAAATTCTGAGTTTTTGTGATTTAGAGGCTCCTAGCAAAAGCGAACGCCACGTGGCGTGGCGCATAGGGAATAATTTCCAGTTTTTGTGCCAACAAATTTCAAAAATGTAAAATGTGCTCCAATTTTTTTTGCAATTTGGGCTGAGTCTTCTCTATCAAGAGCTATGTTGGGCTAAGGAAGCCTCAGCCAATATCCAAAGTCGATCATGCTCCTTTCACCTCTTTGAAGCCTTCTTCAATTTTGCCTTTAAACTCCTTATTCGCGCCTTGCAAACCTTGTCCCTTGCCATGTAATGAAAAGCCATGTGTCTCAACAAGTATTTCTCCTTGTTGGCCTTATCCAGCAATATCTCTAAGTGGATATTGACTCTCTCGAGCCAAGAATCCCGATCAGCATTGATCTCTTACTCAAGTGAAGTGAACTCTACCCTCCTTCTTTGGGCAGCTTGGCAATTCTCCTGAATGTTTTGTAATTCCATGGTCACCAGTTGATCTTCAAGCTATTTATTCCTTTGCTCCAAGTATTTTGTCCTCTCCAAGTTGAGGGATAAGGCCTTGATGTCTGTCTGCTGCTCTTGGATGATTTCTTTGAGATTTGTGATTTGCGGGCCCACATCTATATCATCATCCTTAATAAGAATAAAGTCCTGCTCACCTGAAGGCCCTTCATCCTGCATTGGCCTCTTCCCTTTGTGCTGAACCTATGGTGCTGATGACGAAAGAGAGACCCCTTCCACCCCAGGTGGAGATAGCACTCGCATTGTTACTGCGAATAACTACCTAGTGCCCTTCTGATAAGTGATAAACACCGGCATACTGGTGATCTGTGTCTCATGACCCTCATGCTAATAAGAAGTTCCACCTGCCTCATGAAAAGCCTCTGAAGGTCCCTAAGGAGCTATGAAAAACTCACGAGAGATGAAATCCTCCCAAGTGATACCTTGTAAGCCAAGCTGATGGATGACCATAATTTTGATGAGAGCAAAATGGTAAATACTGTTGAACTGCTGCTGAGGAGTTTTGTGCTACACTAGAGTGGTCATCCTTTTGATATTTTGGCACATGAAGTAAGGGATGTTCATCATCCATACCCGGGTAAAATGCATTAGTAGCCTAATATGATAAGCATACAAACGAGAGAATCGACCCTCACCGCTGAAATATTTCGTGACCAGTTTCATTAAAGGAGCATATTCATCTCTGAGGTACCGAAAAGGAAACACTCTCTTGAGATGTCTCAAAAATCTAGGCTTGATATATGGTTCATAATGCTGCCGGTCAATTTGGTGCCTCTTGTTCCATTTCTCTCCAATGTTGGGAATACTAGTTGCTAGTGAAATGGATTCTAGTGCTAATGTGAAAGTGACACCAGCTAGAGTGGCTTGACCATCATGTAAATGCAACACAAATAAGTGGGCCAACTCATGGTGAGACTGAATTCTAGCAACCTTCTCACAAAATTCATAGCAGGACTGGTGTTGGAAACAAGAGATGGCAAGTGAGCAGGTCTGTAACTCAGCAAGAGTGGTTGGTTGTTCTCGAATATGTTTGCCACCTCTATGAGGCCTCCTCGGTGCATGTACCTCTATTGGTGAATCACTGTGGGTCTCCTCTTCATAATCATATGAAGGATCAGATGCCATTTCTGCTAGTGGATAAATTGTCTTGGAGAAGTAGGTGATGATATGCTGAACTGTCTTGAACTGTCTTGAGGATGTGTTTTAACATTGCCACCAAGGGAAGAGTGATACAAGGAACTGTAGAGGGGAAAAAACAATGAGGGATTTAGGGACTGTTTGGAGTAGGGTTTAATTAAGAGAAATGGGGAATTAGGGAATAATTTAGGAGGGACTAGGGTTTGGGAATTTGTTTTTGAGATTTTGGGAAATGGGAATTGAGGTATGGATTAGGGGTGTGTGAATTAGGGGAAAAGGGAAATCAAGGGAAAAATGGAGTAGGGAGTGGTGAATTGAGGGGATAACTTGACAGCCCAACAATTAACACAAAACCCTAACACTGTTTGCTTTGGAGAGAGAGGTAGAGTTTGGTTTCTCTAAACACTCACCATGCAACAAAAACCATCAAACAACCATCAAATTTCTATGAAAAGCAATGGAAAAGGGTTAACCTACTTGTATCAATGACAATCCATGTGTTCTGGGAGTTTTGGAGCAAGTGTTTGAAGTTTTGGGCTTTTTGGCTGTGTGCTCTGCACCTAGTGTATGCGTTGCGCTTGTTTTTTTTTGCAATGAGAAAAGCGGCCCAATGCGTTGTGCTGGCTATGTGTGTCGCGCCACCTGCCCAGTGCATCGCGCCTGTGGTTTTTGACAAACTTTCACCAATTCCTCTCACTTGCTCATCAACATAACCTAGCCTTGCTTCCACTTTGCAAATGAACTTTTCAAATGAAGAAATGGCTTATAAACAAGGAGCTTTTAAATTTTTGGCTCATAAAACCCATTTTTACAATGTTTTGACATGACTTTATTTTTTAAACTCTGTTTTTGGACATTTTCACTTCTTTTTAGCTTTGTGATGAACTAAATGACCCGTTCTTTGTTTATTTTGCAGGTGGTTGAAGTTACTAGGGCAAGGGAAAGTGACCAGGGTTGCAGGGGAAGCAATTTACATATGGGGGAAATCAAATTACATAAATTTATACAATAAAAGAAAAGATACTCTGTTTTAAGACACATCTCTGAGCACTTGATGATGAATTTTTTTGATGCTGGAACCTCCTCATGTGCCTACTGGGTGTTATTGGACATTTTAGAATACTTTTTAATGAAACCCTAGACCTAAATGACAATGAAACCCTAAAAAGAATTTTGCAACCTTTAAGACAAAAAGAAGGCTATATATGCCTTTTGATGAGCAATAATGAACCATTAGGTAAATGACATGAGGGAAATTGTAGGAAAGCCACTCCCACCAGATGATCCATGCGCCTAATGGAATGCAGATTATTGGGCGGGACACCTAATATGAAATGCAACAAGAGGATTTGATCTCTGATGAAGGGATGAAGATACCGACACTAACATGCTGGTTGACTCACCCTCATCAAGACTGTCTTAGAAGCCACACCTGTTTATTGGATGTCTTTGGCATGGATTCCTAGGGGTATCCTCACCAGGATACAATCCCTCTACTGCAGATTGCTCTGTAAGGGTAGCTTGCAAGGCAAGACTTTTTCTTGGGTCAATTGGGATGCCCTTAATTCACCAAAGAAGTGGGGGGGATTGGACTTAAAAAAAATCGAGGACTTCTCATTTGCCCTGGTTGTTAAGCTTGGTTGGCACCTTGTATCAGCTGACAGCCTCTGGTCGAAGGTTACTGTTGCAAAATACATCGCCCTGATGCACAAATGGATTGGATTAGGTAACCACACAAATGTACATCTGGGATTTCTATTATCTGGAAGGTGGTTATTAAGTAATTGAATCCTATCAAAGCAGGTATTACTTGGAGAATCCACTCAGGAAATAAAGTTGGCATTGGTATTGATCCATGGATTTGTTGTGGGAACATGTATAGACTACCTAATGAGCTCATTCATCACCTTTAAAATCACAATTCTACTCATATAGATCATATTGCAGGTGATGATAATACCACTTTCTTGTAACAGGCCTGGAAAATAGCACTTCATCTACATATCCCTCCTCAATGGGTACAACCATGGGAGGATTATACTCAGGCACTTAGGGATGCTCACACATGCATCACTGAAGGTGATGATGAGGTAATTTGGGCCCTATCTAAATCTAGGAGATACTCCCCCAAAGATGGTTACTTGGCCTTGACAAAAGCTAGAAGACCTCAGATCATTGCAGATTGGTGGAGGCATATCTAGAAGCTTAAGTCCCCCCCCAGGTCTCAGATGCTAATGTGGACAATCTTGTGGAACAAAATACCTTTGGGCGATAACGTCCTCAAGCGAGCACATTATGGCCCTCACTGGTGTAAACTTTGCAGAAGTGATAATGAATCCATTCAACACCTGTTCCTTGATTGCACAGAAGCCTGAAAATTGTGGGATATTATTATTCCTGCTATTTCTCCATCAAGTATATGGGCTGGCATAACTATTATTGAGGCCTAGAAAACCTAGTATACCTCCGCTTCTGCTCCTAAGCAATGCAATCGGCCCCTTCTGATATGATGGGCTATTTGGATCACCCGAAATCACTTAATTTTCCAAAAGTCACCACCTCGCTAGTCTATTACTGCTACCAAGGTTTTGGCCAACTACACCCTCATCCCAGATGACCCACCCCCACAAAGGCCCAGGAATTTTATACCTGAACATATTGATCATAGCAAGCCATGGGCTTATTTCGACGGGGCCTCACAAGAGACTAGGTGCAATGGGGGAGCTATTATACATATCAACCATCATCATTCTTACACCAAGCTCATGGGTTTCAGAGGAGGCACTAATAAATTTGCAAAACTACTAGCTGCAAAACATCTCATACAATTTTCTTTGGAGAAAAATTGCAGAGACATATAATTATTTGGGGACTCCAAAATCATTTGTGACTGGATGAATAGAACATCTAGATGCTCTACTTTTTATCTGAGTCATATTCTGGATGAAACTCTGAGATTGATCTCATCATTTGACTCCTTTACATGTAAACACATTTTCAGGGAGTGGAACGGGGTTGCTGATAGCCTATCCAAAGAAGCTGCGATTAGGGAGCCGAGCATCTAGATGATCCGGGAACTATGCGATGGAGATCAATATCAATATTACCACCAATTATTTATAGATATAATTGCATAACTTTCTGTTGGCATATGAACATTATTATTTTGTGTATCTATTTACCACATGAAGGACTTCTCAATTTTTATATATTGTAGTTTTTATAGTTTTATATATATTGCTGCCTCCCTGCGTGGATCAAAGCAACAATTTTTTGATCACTGTTGATGATGACATTCATGTCTTGGATATGATCTGAATATGCATTTAAGCATCTACAAAATGTAATTTCCTTTTATTAATGAAATTGCGATTTTTCCCAAGGGAAAAGAAGTCAAGTATAATAAACTCAAGTCAAATGTTCATGCATAATAGTTTCACTATGCCTCACTCTAGTAGGTCAGGCGTCAGATGTAAAATTGAATATACTCGAAGCTATTAGATAGATAACTCGGTCATGGAAGCAATATAATTAGGTGGATCATCTGGTAGATATGGTGAAGACCAATTGGGAATAATGCCATAATTTAGGTAAGGAAATCCATTTCCCTTCATTATTAATTTGGCTTTCTATGTTGCAAGTATCCCTAGTCAGAGAGGTTTCATTTACCAAGAGGTTGGTTCCTGAGAATTTTTAAGTGTTTTGGTTAGGTATACTCGAGTTAGAATGCCCTTGAAAAAATCTTCAAAAAGTGAATATTTAGTTTAAATATTGTATCAAATAGATGGATGGTTTCACAATAGATCCATGAGGCCCTACCTAGCAGATCTCATATTCAACTGGGTCTTGATTCAACCAATGTATGGTATGTTGATTCAATTGATGCACAATGAACTTCCATACCAACCACCAACCCAACAAATATTTTCATAATTAAGTCCACAAACAAACACTATTTTTTCCTATTCCAAAAGGTGTTTTATAGGATCAGGGTGAAGTCATCCTCCCATATATAGATGGTGGGAAGGAAGAAGAAATGGAGGAAAAAGAATATACCATTCCATTTACAGTCAACCAGTTGGCCCCTTTACTAAAGAAATCTAAAAATTTGATGGGAAAGACAGTGAATACAATAGTTGAGGAGGAACAAGAAATTAGCATCAATTGGAATGAAGTGTTGAAGGATATTATCCTAGATGACCCTAAACTCCATAAATGTATGGACATGATAGCCAAACAAGTATTGTAAGAAATGGTATCTAGGGGTAAGTTTACAATGAAGCAGAAGAAAATACAATAATTTTTAGGATAACTAGTTGGGCTCGAAATTTTATAAATGTTAAGGGAGACAAAAAAATATCATTGAGAGTATCAAGTAAAAAATGTTGGCAGAACAAGAAAGAGAAGAAAAGTAAAAAATAATACATATCACGATTGAAATCATATATTGAGACTTCACCAAATAAAGAAAAATATAAATAGTCAAGTCAAGTCAAGAAACAAAAAATAAAGAAGTGTGAGATTGACCTCATAGTTGAATCCCCACCATATATTCCAAAACCTATCCAACAAGAAGCTAGTAAGAAACATACAAAGAAGTAAATGTAGGTTGATATCCAGGACATCTCATTGGAGCATACTACAACAAAATACCTGGGAAAACAAACTATGGTTAAGGAGGAATGTGATTTGGAAAACCCAAATGACCTACACAACAACAAAAAAAACAATAAAGAAGAGGAAGCAACAATTAGAACTCCACAACAAGCTGATAGGCTTGGTCATTCTACCCCAAAAAACAATTTAGATCGAACATTGGGAGTGGGATCAATTAAACAATTTGGTGAGTAGAAAAATGCGAATAATTTAAAGGAATTAAAAGGAAATGGGAAATACAACTCTGGCATATGACTTAACCTGCACATTAGATATATAAGTCTTTCCTTTATTATCCCCTACAACTAAGGAAGCAAGATGAATATGGAAGAAGGAAGTTGCTAATGTTACATTACATCATAAGAAGTATAAAGAAGAGGAGTTATGGCCCCATTGTATGAACACAGTAGCACAAAACTTCAAATTTCTAATCTAGAGCATATTGATGATCCATTCAATGTTATTCACCATTTCATCCACCAGCTGTTAGATAATAATATATAGATGAAAGAGAAATTTGAACACTTGCCGTAGAAGACTAAAGAATAGGAAAATAAAGAATTATCGACTATGATACATTAGGGATTCAAATATTTTAAGCAAGTAAAGACCAAGTTGAAGGTAGACTAATTCCTTTGAACCACGATCCATGAGAACAATAGAAAATGAAATTGTACATGAGAATAAGATATAGAGAAATCTCATACAGGAGGAGATGCAGTGTCTAAGAGAAGGAAAGAAAGCCTAGATTAAGGCCACTAATGTTGTTGAGTACCTATAAACCATAAATGAGAAGATCCATAATTTGGAGAAATAGGGTACTCTCAACCTACCTTCCTTCCAAGAGAGCTCCCTATTTGAAAAAACCCAGTACTTGGCAGAAATGAAAGGCATTGAGGTGCAAGAACTCCATTTGGTGAGAGATTGGTCAACATTTGACCAAGACCTTCAAACAATTGCACCTATGATTCACCAGAAAACATTCAACAAAAGTCTAAATTCAACATATTTAGTACATACAACTCCACCATGTCCCAAATTTCAATTCTTTAAATTGGTTATGTCAGAAGATGGGCCATAAATTCATCTAACATAGTTAGCTACTTCAGAGGTTGGGGTTGAAGGCTCCAACTAGTCGCTAGGGGAAAGAGAAAGAAAATGTATCCACATATTGAGCCCTCATGTTGAAATACCCAAAATGATGGAGGTCCAACCTACAAAATCAATCGACTAGTCAGATCAAAAGGGCACTTAAGCAAAATCATCTCCATCACTAGCCACAACAAAATGAACATCCAACAAAGATCCAACCAACACTCTCTCATTCTATTTCTTTTATAATTTATGTCCTCTCAAATTTTGTATATCTCCAAGTCTATTGCCTTCTTTACGATGAAGAAAGCATTGAGGGTGGGGGAGATGTTGGAGGGGCTAGTCAACTAATTCAACTATCCCAGTCAAGTTGATATACTAAAAATGTATTGTAAGTTGGTTGACCAAGTAGATCAAGATAAGTTAGTTGAGATAGTTAAATTTTTGTAACTTTCTATGAGGATATAAATATGTGTGTCCTCAACTCCATGAAGTTAGCTAGTTGTCTATTGAGATATATATCTAATACAAGTATGCTTTAGATGGTTCTCTACTACCTTTGTGTCTCTTTGTCTCTTCCATGTGATGCATATCACTCTTTAAGTTTAGTTTATGTTCCAATCTATAGTAACTAATGCATACTTTCCACTAGATAACAACAATCCATATCCATGATGAATTAGAGTGATGGGTGAATGAAAAGGAGAGAGAGAGATGGTAAAAAATCCATAAAAAATATATCAAAGCATAACATTGCACTAGGAAACTAGACCAAAATCTGACCACCAGAAATCCATCATCAACCAAAGAGATCCATCATCAATTAATTTGTTTGATTTGTTAATATATGTGTGAAAAATGTAATCCCAAACATTACGCTAATTAGTTGAACTATGTATATGACTATATATACATTGAGAAAAAGTTACAAAATAATTATCAAGAAAGGAAGAGGGTTAAATCAATGGAGAATGGAAGCCCTATAAAACATTATACACCTTGTATGGTTTATGTTTATGTTGTTTATTATATTTCCAAGTAAGGTTGTGTTTGAATAGAATAATGCTAAGTGGGATGGTACAAGTATGTTAGGTACCTTGTATAAGAGTTTTATGCATTGCTGTTGGTAAATGGTTGAAAGAATATTTTGGTGTAAAAATGGATCGACATAGATAGTCCTATGAATAAGTAGATAAACACCCATATCCATTTGGATATATTTTTTTAGTATTATGAATTGTTGGCATTATGTTTCTGGTATGGTTATATGTTACAGATGTTGTACTTGATGGCAACACCCATGGCATGGCTCTCAATATGATGAGAATTAAAAAGTTTATTTCATGTGGAGAAAAGTTCACGGAATTTTATGCAGAGAAAAGTTTATTTCATGTGGGAAAACTTACCTTTGGTCCATGGTAGTTAGTCCTTGGAATTTGAACCTATGGAGAAAAGTTTATTTCATGTGGGAAAACTTACCTTTGGTCCATGGTAGTTAGTCCTTGGAATTTGAACCTATGGAGAAAAGTTTATTTCATGTGGGAAAACTTACCTTTGGTCCATGGTAGTTAGTCCTTGGAATTTGAACCTATGGTTTTTGGACCATGGCATCTCGGCAGACGTGTTGATCCCTAGTATTGAGTTGATGGTATTGGTTTGTTATGGTTTTGGCCCATGGTATTGTTTTATTTTATTATTATTATTGAGCCCCATGATGCATGATTTGAGGAAGAGCTTGCCTATATAAAGCAAAGGAGATCATTTGACTTAGGCATGCTTTTGGGTTGAATATCTTAAGATCTGAAATATTGGGTTATTGTTTCAAAAGCTCGATCTATACGAAAGTGAAGTGGAAAGCGAATCTGTGAAGGGTGATCTCTCAAGCGTTGCAACTGCGGAAGTGAGGAGGCGCCGCAGGAAGGCGCTGCAGGAGTCGCTGCAGGAGGCACCGCAGGAGTCGCCGCAGTAGGCGCCGCAGGAAGGCGCCGCAGGAGGCGCCGCAGGAAGGCGCCGTAGGAGGTGCCGCAGGAGTTGCCGCAGGAGGCGCC